>AZYI01000254.1:0-75830 GCA_000587855.1 Mucor irregularis B50
TTTTCAAATCTTTTCAGATTGGTAATCACATCATCTGAACTATTGCTATTAATTTTAAACTTGTTGAAGAAAGTGGCCATTTTTTCAGTAATTCGAGGGTTGGCGTTGAGGAATTCTTGTGGTTTTTGTATGATATTATAATCATCAACGAACAATTCAGGAGCATTGTTGTTATTATCATGTAACAAGTCTTCTTGCAGAAAATGGTATTATTTTTACTCGGGAGACAAGAAAGATATGTTTGCACACGAAGAGCATCTTGACGATAATCAACAATTACAACTTGAGAGAGTAGATATACAATCCGATCAAAACGTGTATTACGAGAACGGCCAAAGTAGTTAGATTTCAATTGATTGTGGTATGATTTGATTACATTATTAGTGTCAAAACTAGCATCTCTTCTCCATGGGCGAGCCCAAAATTGCCTTCTATTGTGCCAAGTACTAATAAAGTAGTCAACGAAAGTACCAAAGGAATCCTTGTATTTTTTTTTCAAAAGCAACAAAGCAACTATTATAATCTTCTTCTTCAGCATACATAATTGCAGTGTTTTCTTGATAATCGATTCATTTTTCTAACCACTATATTCTGAACATCATGATAGTTGACAAGCAAGGAGGGAGGAAAGCAGTACAAGTCATTGGTTCTTTCTAATTCTTCTTCATTTAAACGTAATAGGATCTTAATCGACTTCCAATCCATATGCTTTTCAACAGCATTTTCAATCCATTTTCTAATTTGAGGGCCGAGTCTTGATTCATTGATAAAGGAAGCAGGGTCAGAGGGGTCATGATTGCAATGTTCCCAGTTATAAACGAGTTCAACTTTACCATTAGAGAATGATATTTTGTTATAGTACGCATTACAACCAACATTAATGGATGGATTTCTTTTTTTTTTTTGGGTAACAGAGGTGAGAGCAGAGGCAAAAGAAGATGAATTAATAGTATCATCAGTGGCAGTAGTAGTAGTATCTAAAAAACTCGTAAAAATATGCTTAGCTGACCCTTCTTTAAGAGAAGGAAACGCGTTCTTTTACCTTGTTTATTTTTGCCTTTAACGGCACCAGCGTGATCGCAACAATATTTGACAGTAGAAACGTGGAAACGTGCTTGAGAGGCATAATCACTATTCGCAGAAGAATACGTAGACACCTTACGTTGTTGGTACATACACCAGGTAGCATGCTTGTTTAGTGTATCTTCTTTATAAAATGTAAATGCTTCTTCAGACTCAAAATTGAGTGTAATAGTTTTTTCATTGTAATTGACTGTTCCACGATGAACAAGGTTGAAGTTCTTGATGTTGAAATTGTTCATGATAATGCTACCTGGTGTATGTACGGTTTATTAGAGAGAACAAGATACATAATATTCTTGACTGACGAAATCAAATTGAATTCAGTCTGTGACCGCTCATAGAGTGAGGTAAATTTTCGCCAGCTCAAGATAGCGGACATTGAAAAGCACTGTCAGGTAAAAGCTAAAAAAAAAAAAAACTTTTTAAATCAGATCTACGAGATTTGACATTGTCATTCGTTCATAAAATGGGATTTGGTAGAAAGAAGCGTGGAATTCGTCAAGTCAAGGTATGAATAGAAAATGAGAAGCCTTTAGATTTAAATTACTGACAGAAAGAAATATTGTAGCCCGAAGATGCTGAGGCTAAAAAGCAAAAGTTCTTTGATGAACGTAAGCCTTTTGCTGACATCGAACGAGACAATGAAAACTTCAAGTCATACTACCAGGTAACGAAAGAGAAAGAGAGAGAGAGTGGAAGTCGAGGGGATGATATTTACTTATATGCGAACGATAGAACCAACAAATTTTACCAGCTGAAGAGTTTGAGGAGTTTTACAAATTTATCAAGACTATTTTACCCAGTACTTTCCGTATCACTGGTAGTAGAGCGTAAGTAGGGTTGTTTAAACATAGAGTGATGGGGTCACTAAAGTCTGGTCGATTAGTACTGCTCAAGAACTTTTGGATGTTGTCGAAAAGAACTACGTTCCTAATATGCAAAATGTCGAAATTGATGGTGTCAAAATTGAGCCTCCCAAGCCATTGCCTTGGTATCCCGATAACTTGGGTTGGCAAGTCAATGCACCTAGACTTGTGATTAAGAAGTCTCCCGAGTTCCAAAAGTTCCACAAGTTTATGGTCACTGAAACCGAAGCTGTAAGTGATAACAACCCCAATCTTGGAGAAAGAGATTAGAGACCAGGATTTTAACGTTATTTGATCATAGGGTAACATCAGTAGACAAGAGGCTGTCAGTATGGTACCTCCTCTTCTTATGGATATCAAGCCAGATCAATGGGTTCTTGATATGTGTGCCGCTCCTGGTTCCAAGACTGCCCAAATCATTGAAGCTGTTGACACTGGAAGTAAAGCTAATGAAATGCCTAGTAAGTTGTAATTTGAAACATGGCTTTTTTGATAGATAATTAATCAGCGTGTGTGTGTAGCTGGTCTTGTTGTAGCAAATGATGCGGATTATAAGCGTAGTCACATGTTGGTTCATCAATCCAAGAGATTGCAATCACCTTGTTTCATGGCCACCAACCACGATGGTGCTCACTTCCCCAACATCCACGTACCTCGTGACGACACACCTGAGGGAGAGGTCGAGTTAGCTTGGCAATTTGACCGTGTTCTTTGTGATGTCCCTTGTAGTGGTGATGGTACTATCCGTAAGAATGAAAAGATTTGGTCCAATTGGACACCTGCTTCCGGTCTTTCTCTTCACTCTACCCAAGTTCAAATCTTTGCTAGAGGTTGTCAACTTGTCAAGATGGGTGGACGTATTGTCTATTCCACTTGTTCTTTCAACCCTATTGAAAACGAAGCTGTTGTTGCCGAAGTTCTTCGTCAAACCAAGGGTGCTATCCGTCTTGTTGATGTCTCTGATCAACTCGTTGAATTGAAGCGTAAGGGTGGTCTTAACACATGGAAGGTCACCAACAAGGAAGGTGTTTATCTCGATTCTTATGAAAGCATCCCCGAAAGACAACGCAAGAAGTTCCCCGCCAGTGCCTTCCCTCCTACTGAGGAAGAGGTCAAGGAGTTCAACTTGGATAGATGTATTCGTATCTACCCTCACCAGCAAGATACCGGTGGTTTCTTTGTTGCTGTCTTTGAAAAGGTCAAGCCTTTGACTGCCACTGATCGTGTTACTCTTGCTAGAGCTGAAGGTAAGACTGTTGCAAAGGATGATGTCGAAGCTGCAAAGAAGGAAATGGAAGCTGAAGCAAAGGCAATGGAGGAGGAGAAGGCTGCTGCTAGTGGTAGTGAGGAAGAGGTCATTCCTGCTAAGCGTGCCAGCGCTGACCCTGCTGTGGAAGAAACTGCCAATAAGAAGGCTAAAATCGCCGAAGAAAAGCCTTTTGAAGGTAAACCCAAGAGAGATGTTCCCGGTATCAAGGAAGCTCCCTTTGAAATGATGTCTGCAGACTCTCCTGATCTCGCTGAAATCACTGAATTCTACGGTCTCGATCCTAACTTCCCTCGTGATCAATTCTTGTTGCGTTCTGAAGGTAATGCTAAGGGTCGTAGTCTTTATTTTGTCTCCAGCTCTATCAAGAGAGTGTTAGAATCCAAGGATTTTGCTCGTCTTCAAACTGTCAACACTGGTGTTCGTCTCTTTGTTCGTCAATCTTCTCCTATTGAAAGCGGATCTCCCTTCCGTTTGACCTCAGAAGGTTTGCCTTTATTATCTACAGTGATGTCTGATAAGCGTCGTGTCACTGTAGATATGGCATCTCTTAGAGTAGTGTGTACGTAAGCATTCCCTATTTTAGACGAGTTCCCCGAAGCTATCAGAGAAAAGTTCCAAACCATGGATATGGGTTGTTGTATCGTTCATGTGGATGGCGACGATAAGCATATGACCACTCCTTTGATTCTTCCTGTCTGGAAGGGCAAGAACTCACTCAACGTTCTGTTGAATAAGAAGGACAAGAGATCTTTGTGTCAACGCACTCTATCAAGAGAGTGTTAGAATCCAAGGATTTTGCTCGTCTTCAAACTGTCAACACTGTGTTCGTCTCTTTGTTCGTCAATCTTCTCCTATTGAAAGCGGATCTCCCTTCCGTTTGACCTCAGAAGGTTTGCCTTTATTATCTACAGTGATGTCTGATAAGCGTCGTGTCACTGTAGATATGGCATCTCTTAGAGTGTTATTAGTTGAAGCATTCCCTATTTTAGACGAGTTCCCCGAAGCTATCAGAGAAAAGTTCCAAACCATGGATATGGGTTGTTGTATCGTTCATGTGGATGGCGACGATAAGCATATGACCACTCCTTTGATTCTTCCTGTCTGGAAGGGCAAGAACTCACTCAACGTTCTGTTGAATAAGAAGGACAAGAGATCTTTGTGTCAACGCATCTTTGATATCATACCCGAGACAACACCTGATCATCTGTTACAAAGATCTACCGAGAACCAACAAGCCCGAACAGAATTAGATAAAAAGGCTGCTGCTATGGAGACTGTCGAAGAAAAGTAAATAAAACCAATATTTTGTAATTAGTTGAAAGAAAAAAAAAGCAAAATCATGATATTTAATTAATAAAATGCTATACTATTTGTTCCTGTAAATATAAAAGTCTTGTTGTAAAAGACGTTAGTTGGGCCTCAAAAAATGGAAGACATTGAATTTTTATTTGAAGCAGACATACGTGCGTTACGTAATCTTATTTTCAGTTCCCCCGTCTTTGATAGTTTCAATGAGTTCAGCTTTATATATAAACCAAAACTCTTCTACAATTGAAGATTTAGAATTTCTTCAATTGAAAATTTAGGGGGAATGATTGGACGTTACAACACCACTTTAATTTGGGATTAGTATTTTATCAGCCGCAGATTGTAATGTTTAATACGAATCGTTTTTCGGCATTGATACAACTCGTATGTCTACCAATAACCCAAAAAGAAAGACTATCCTACCACTGCATATAGACACCACCTCGTTTACGGGTGGGCAGACGCAGAACAATGGACATATCTGGAGAAGACTCAACAAGAGACAGCTTCCAGTCTTTGTCCTTTTAACACTATTATTTATCAGCTTATTTCTCAATCTAATTCAACACAACCATAAAACTTCTAGATCACCTTCAGACATCATTATCAATGTGCATGATCCTTTACCCCCCGTACCTTTAATTGAAAACCATCACGCCATTATTGTTGCAGGACATGCCATCTATACCGGCCCATCCGACCTGGAACAAGTAAAGTTAGATTCCAACTGGATTTTAGAGCCTTTTCAAAGAGGTGGACAAATTCACACATTCATCGAGCATATTCAAAAGGGAGTTGACCTTTTGAAACAAGACTCTGCATCTGTGCTAGTACTTTCCGGGTATGCTTCTTGTGCGTATTTCAACAAAGTTCTTCTCTCATTAACTTGTTCTTTAGAGGCGAAACACGACCACATGCAGGCCCTAGATCAGAATCCTTTTCATATTGGCAGATCGCACAAATGTTACTAGAGAAAGACGACAGCATATCTGAAGAGGAAAAGGTGAAGTTGAGTCAGAGAATGATTACGGAGGAGTATGCTAGAGATTCACATGAAAACTTGCTGTTTTCTATCTGTCGATTCTCTGAAATGACAGGAAGTTATCCCAACAAGATTACCGTTGTGGGTTTTGAGTTCAAACGAAAGCGATTTGAGGATATCCATAGACATTCCATTAGTTATCCAATCGATAAGTAAGTTCTTCATACTTTTGATAGGCATGAAAAAGATAGCCAATCTGAACTATTATGCACATAATTAGATTTGAATATATTGGTATTGATCCTTCAGACGAAGAAGCTCCAGATCGTGCACAGGGCGAATTAACAAACTCTTTCAAGCCTTTTGAAAAGGATCTTTATGGATGTCATGGTACATTAAAGCAAAAGAAGATGATACGAAATCCATTTAGAAGAAGGTATACTATGTAAAATAAAATCATGTGTGCATATGCTTATCCTGACTGACTTTATTTTTTTTTCACTTTTGCAAGACATGCTTATGCTAATTCTTGCCCTGTCTTGGCGCCGCTTTTAAATTATTGTCCTTCAAATAATGCATTGTATTCCGGTCCTTTACCTTGGAAACCATAGATATTGTCCTTTACGCATAAAATCGCCTTTCTCTTTTCTACTTTTACGTATTGATATTTTACTTCCTAATTCCCATTCATATGCATATTCAAGATCTTTTTGCAAAAATAAAGAATTGCCTATTTTAGAAATCCACTTACATCATTGATTGGGCAAATCCCGAGGTCTTTCTTTTTTCTCTTTCTTCTCTTCATACTTCTTGTTTTAAAAATTCAATAGTTTACAATGGGTGCAGCTCTTAGTTGTGTCGCATTACCAGCGCTTGGTACTATTGGTACTTGGATTACTGGCTGCTTTTCAGCAGCAGCTTGTTCCTTGGCCTTCAAAAGGTAGTAAAAAACCACACTGCCAAGTCATTCCAACGACATTTATTCTCAACTCACTCTTAATAGCTGCAACTGCAATAATTCTATAGCCACTCGTATTGGTTATGCCGTAAGTAGTTGCTTCAACGTAGTAAAGTGCAAATACTCACAAGCTGTTGTAGATTATTTTCTTGTTTAATTCAATTGTTAGTATCACTGTTGAAAACTATTCTTACATAATTTGACGATGCTTATGATTTGACAACATTTGTAGCTTGCTTGGCTCATGCTTTCCAATTGGGCCATTAAAAAACTGGAACACCTTACACTAGACTATATGAAGTTGGATTGTGCCGAAGGTACCTGTTATGGTGTTATGGGCGTAAGTGAATATTTTCCTAAAGTGCAAAGCAGTAATATTGACGCCTTGGTATGTAGGTGCATCGTGTTTCATTTGCTCTTGTTTTGTTTCACTTTATACTTGGATGTTTGTTGATTGGCGTGCATGATAGTCGACAAAAGAGAGCAGCAATTCAGAATGGATGGTGGGGACCCAAGATATTAGCATGGATCATTTTACTTGTGATTTCCTTCTTCATTCCCAGTGGTTTCTTTATGGTCTGGGGAAATTATTTCGCCTTGTTCGGTGCTGCCATTTTCATTCTCTTTGGTTTAGTGCTTCTTGTTGATTTTGCTCATAGTTGGACTGAAAGATGCATGGAAAATTACGAAATGAATGATTCTAACTTGTGGAAGAATATTCTTATCAGTAAGATGATATAAGCAAGCAACATCCGTCCTCTTTACTGGAACTGACTTTCCTTATTTCTATTGTATAGTTGGCACGCTCTTGATGTTTGCAGGTGCAATTACATTGACAGGAATTATGTATGGATTCTTTGCAACCAATGGATGTTCCTTGAACCAATTCTTTGTTACGCTCAATTTGATATTATGTGTATTTGTCACTTTATTATGTATTTCACCAAGAATTCAAGAAGGAAATTCTCGTTCTGGATTATCGCAAGCCTCTATTGTCGTCATTTATTGTACCTATTTAGTGCTCTCAGCTGTTGCAAATGAGCCCAATGATAAAGAGTGTAATCCTTTGCGAAAGTCGATTGGACCTCAGACTACATCTGTTGTATTGGGTGCCATTTTTACCTTCTTGGCTGTAGCTTATTCTACAAGTCGTGCTGCCACACAGGACGGTGCCTTTATTAGTAAATCGGGAGGTAGGCCCAGACTTGATAATTACGAACCATTGGACACCTCAAGTGCGGTTCCATTAATGGCAAATCAAGTAGAAGCAGGAGCTCAACGTATGAGTTCTCAAGGTTCTGCCCGTGAACATTTAATTGCTGCCGTCGAAGCTGGGTAATATAAGAATCCTTCTATTTTATGGTTTCCCGCATTAATTACTAATTTTTTTTTTTACTCCTTGTATAATAGAGCTTTGCCTAGATCTGTCTTATATGAAGACGATGACGATGATGATGTGGATAGTGGAGCTGATGAAAGAGATGATGAAAGATATGGTTCCTTATACAGCTATTCCTTCTTCCATTTCGTATTTGCTATTGCCGCTATGTATGTCTCGATGGTATTGACAAATTGGTAAGTTTAAAACGCTATAAATCATCATGATGGACATTTTGTTAAGTTAATTACTACTCTTTTAGGAATACGATTAGTTTCGAAGGTAGCCCTACCCATGATAATGGCGATCTTGTCCGTATTGGCCAAAGTTACACTGCAGTTTGGGTAAAGATCGTTTCAGGTTGGATCTGCCATATTATATATATTTGGTCAATGGTCGCACCTGTTTTGATGCCTGACAGATTTGAAGTAAGATGATTAATTACACAATCATAATGGTACGACTTTTTTAACATGTTTCTATTTAGGACTATTAATCCTTTCAAAAACAATATACATATATCTCTATCTTTTTATTATCACCTCGATACTGTACACATTCTTTATAATATATTCATTATTTTTACTCTCTATTTATTGATGTCGATTTAGTTATATCGTGATGAAGTTTTATAATCAAAATGAATCGGCGAGAAAGAGGAAAACATATCTAATTGCTGATAAGGCAGTTTGTCATCTTTTGAGGTGGCATTCATCGGGCGAAATTGACTTGTTGTTGTTCTGTTGTTCCTATCATTTTGACGAATAACCCTCCTTTTCCTGTCATTATTTAATATGTTGAAAAGAATAACCTCATCCTTTTCTTCTTGAGAGATACTAGGTGAAAACGACTTGATAAGCTTGAATAAAGACCAATCAACAAAGGAGGATGAGCTAGAAGAATTAGTTTCTGTTGTGGTGATTGAATTAGAGCTTGCAATAGACGACATATTAAAGTAATAAAAAAGGAGAAACAAAATGAAGAGAAAAAAGAAGGTTAAACAAAACCAGTTTTCACTTAATATTGTTAGATCTTTTTTTATTGTCTACATACTAATTTTTGCCATAAAATTGTTATTATTATCACTACTGCTATTACCACTTGTTGGTTTTATACATATGTGTCAGGGGAAAGTATTCTTTGTTCTAACGGTATTAATACCTTCAATGGTGTCATTGTTATTAGGTTCACCATAAAAGTATTCTGTATAAATCTCAGAATATGTATGATATATACTTGAAGCACAGGTGACACTAAATAGCACAGCTACATATTACATACATACACTGATAGTTGCAACAATAATGAGTTAACAACAGTAATAAAGTCAGCGCAATTACTTTTCAGGAGAAACATCACAATCTATCTGTACCACTTCAAATCTCCTTGAAATTACTATTCAAAAAAGATTATTCTGCTTTATTATATACAAGTTCCAATTATTGTTGTTGGTTTAGCCTAAGGATAAACCGGATTTTTTTCCCTCTTTTACCGTAGAAAAACCGGCTGCTACGACGAAATGTCACACTTGATTTTGTAGAAATCAGATTCTAATGAATTATTTGTTGTGAGCAAATAAATTTACACTTGTACGCACCCCTCTTTGTTTACATTTACGCACACACTATCTCCTTAAATAATCAATAAAAATCCTTTTAATTCATTTCTTTTCTACCGTTCTTTTTTTTCCACTTTCCTTATATCAGTATAGAACAATTATGACTAAACATGCTATCTCAGAGGCAAAACTTCGAAAGTTATTGGAACTAAATGATAAATTGAAGGAACAGTTAGAAATATCGCGTATACCCGTGTCTGAAGCAAGTCGATCGTACGTATAGAATTTACTACTCATAGACACTGAGTATACTAACATTGTTGATATAAACATAATAGGTTGATTGACTTTTGTCAAACAAATCAAGATATGATGGTTCCTTCAGTTTGGGGAAATCGAAATCCAGATCCCTTCGCTGAACCAACAGCTGGATGTGGGTGTACCATCATGTAATACTTTTCAGCACCTCACTCTCTCATCGCACACATACGTACACATACAGTCTCTTACACATTCGTAAAATTATTATTTCATTCACTTTCCCCCTCCTATCGACTACTACATACTCCCCTAATTTTATATATTTACTGTGGATCAAACAAATATTAAAATTTATGACTAATCTTGTAGCAATAGTAAAATCACTGTTTTCTCAAAGAAATAGCTTGTAGCGACATGATAGACTACGTACATGATTACCCTGCATGTGTGTGTGTGTGTGTTTTGTTTCTTATTGTAAGCAAAAAAGATTCAAGACTCATGTGAACTTCAAAAATATTAAATTATTATTTCATTAATGCCGTATTGCATTCGAATTTATTTGTTATATGTGTATAGTATTAGTTGAGGGAAGTGAAATTAGTTGGTAGTCAATTGTTGACCGTTGAAGACCAAGAGGTTAGGAGTGTTGCCAGTACCGCTCTTGACAACGTTCTTGGTGGAAAGGTCGACAATGGTCTTGTAAAGAGTGGCAGGAGAGGGACTGTTCAAATCACCAATCAACAAAGCAGCAATACCAGCAACATGAGGAGCGGCCATACTGGTACCGCTCATGGAAGTAGTAGCGGTGTTGGAGGTAATGTAAGTACTGGTGACATCACTACCAGGACCATAGGCAGTGACACAAGTACCCCAACAAGAGTACCAAGCTTGAGAGTCAGTGTTATCAGTAGCAGCAACAGAGAAGACGTTCTTGTTACCAGCAGGCAAGACTTGACAACTGTCAGTGTTCCAGTTACCAGCAGCAGCAAAGATAGGAATACCAGCAGTGGTGACAGCAGATGAAATAGCATCACTGAAAGCAGTGTAGGCACTGGAGGTGCTACCACCGGTTTGTAAACCAAGGGACATGTTGATAATGGCCTTACCAGGGTACTTCTTGGCATCGTTAACAGCCCATTGAAGACCGGCTAAAAGACTGGAAATGTAACCAGTACCATCGGTATTGAGAACTTGAACAGCAATCAAATTGGCCTTCTTGGCAACACCATAGGTCTTGCCACCAACAATACCAGCAACGTGAGTACCGTGTCCTTCACCAAGTTGAGAAATGCCAGTGTAGGCAGAGAAACCCCATTTAGCACGACCTTCAAAATCAACGTGGTTGACATTCAAACCATCATCGATAATGTAGACATAAGCATCGGAACCAGATCTGCTGTCGTAGATATAAGGCTTAGACAAGTCGAGCTTGCGTTCAGAAACACGAACTAAATTCCATTGAGCGTTTGTTTGTTTGGCATAGCTAGGTGCAGCAGGAGCAACAGTGGCGACAGTAGTAGTGGTGGTAGTTTTGGTGGTAGTAGTAACAACAGTGGTAGTAGTAGTGGTGGTGGTAGTGGCAGTAGCGGTCTTGATGGGAGTAGTCTTGGAGTTGATGGGTCCGTTACAACGTCCCTTAACGCAATCATCCTTACAGTCAGCTTCAGTCTTACAGCAGTAGCCATTATAGCCATTGCCCTTCTTCAATCCAAAGGATCCTGGGTAACAATCGGAAGAACCAGCAGCGGTAGTGGTGGCAGCCTTGGTAGTAGTTTTAGTAGCGGCTTTAGAGGTAGTAGTGGTAGCTTTCTTGGTGGTGGTAGCCTTGGGGTTAGTAGGGCCATTGCAGACACCAGAGATACAACTGTCCCAACAATCAGCTTGGGTCTTACAACAATAACCCTTGTAGCCATCACCCTTCTTTAAGCCAGAAGATCCAGAGATACAGGTGGCAGAGTCCTTGGCGGGAGAAGTGGTAGCCTTTTTAGTGGTAGTCTTCTTTTTGGTAGTAGTCTTCTTCTTGGTAGAGGTCTTCTTGGCAGTAACCTTCTTGGTGGTCTTTTTGGTGGTCTTTTTGGTGGTCTTTTTGGTGGTTTTTTTGGTGGTCTTTTTAGTTGTCTTTTTTGTGGTGGCTCTCTTTTCGATGCCATGCTTCTTCTCGGCCTTTGCATAAGGGCAATTCTCATCGTGTTCGTAAGTGTCTAAATCAAAGTTACCCTTACGTTCGCTGGGATGCTTTTTGCTGGCGCGAATATAGTATCTCTTTCTCATGTCAGATTTTTTGTCGGTGGGCAAATCGAACTTGATCTTCAAATCTGGAATGATCTTCACGATATCAGAGCCAAAAGAGTTCAACAATGTGTGGACAATGCTTAATTCTTCGAATTTGACGGTGATACCCTTGAAGCCTTTACCAATATCGTAGGCATCAATAACGTGTACTTGTTCTTCATCTGTATCGCGGCGAACAATTTTGTTACCACCTTTTTTCTCGTAGGTGTGATTACCGAAAGATTGAGTGAAAATTTCAACTGCATTATCCATGAATTGGGGAACAACTATACAGACAATATTATTAGTAAGATGTTCTGAAGCTTATATGAGTAAAATCATATGTTACGACTTACAATGCTTGATGCAGGTAGATTGCTTCAATTGGATGATATATTTGCCACTGCCTTGTTGTAAAACTTTATCGATACTAGAAGCAGTAAAGAGCTCACTGCCACTGACAGCTGTAGCTGCGGTTAAACATGAAACCGCGAAATAAATGAATGTTTTGGGGACAACCATCTTTAATTAAAAGGAAAGGAAGGGAGGGGAAGTGTTTTTTCTATAAAAATAGAAAAATAAAGGAAGAAAGGAATGAGTTGAAGAAAGAATACTCTATTGTCATCCTTTTACTTTTATACTAAAAACTCAATATTGATTTGTGCAACAATAAGGTGGATCTCTAGCGTGTGTGTAATTCAATAGGTTACTTGAGATTTATATTAATGTAACAATGATTAAATTTCATTGCTTTTAATAGAATATTTTTCAGTAAAGAATATGTGCTGGTGATATTTCGCTGTATACACTTTTGTTGTTGTACGTCGTCCTCATTACAATGCAAAGTTAAAGTAAGTGCCTGCCTTGCTTACATAGATTTGACCTGGAAAAACTAAGTGCATTGTACTACATACAAGGAATTGGCTTAACAGACGCAGAATTAGAAAGAATTAAGGGCATTCATAAAATTTGCTCTATATTGGGTTTGGTGCCTAATTGAAAAATGTTTATTTGATGCTGGTCTCATCTTTTCTTTAGGATATAGAGTACCATTGATGTTCCAGATTCTAAGGTTCATACATTTTAATATTTATAGATTCGCTTTCCCTAATTTAATCTACCATCATTCATAAACGTATGCTGTATGACATTGATCATAAATTTTAAACAATAATGCAAATCTTTACATGTTTCAGTATGATCATCTGTGAGCAGCGAACAGTGAGAAAAACTGAGTATGAAATATGGCATTATTCGAATCTGACAACAAAAAGGTGGGACGGTAGCACCGACCCATTTTTGTCTTTACCTTTCCAGGTCATTAAACATGTTTACTGTCTAAAAATAAAAACACACTGTGCTTAACGATTTACACAGAATATCCAGATTATATGCTCCTACTTCACTTATTTGAGCGTGAATTTTGTTTTTCATATGTATCTTGATATTATCGTTTTTAGACTGTCAAAATGTGTCACAGCTTTTATTGTTCTATGGGAGAAATGGTAGTATGCAGAACGTCACTGTAACTATGTACTTCATCAATGAGTGAGCTATTTACTGGAATTCGGTACGTAGTATCTCTATTTTTATCCCGTAATGAAAATTTCCCAGTAACAACAACATTAAAAATTAGTCCATCATTGTAAGTTGCATCTTGTCTACGTGCGTAGGATCCATGTGTCACAACCACTCGTACTGTATGCAGTGTAATAATTATATTCTATGAATAATGTTAAAATCACATTATCAACTGCAGCGCACGCAATAAAAAAAGAAATTATTGCAAATGGAAATTAATGTCATAAATGCTAAATATTGATCACCCATCAAGGAAGGAGAGGATATAAGTGCCTTCCGAACAACAGTCGTACCGGGATACGTATAGTTACTTTGCATCATTGTGCATAATAATATTGAATATAATATTACATTTTCAGGTATATCATTAACAATATACCAAATCTTCTACATGGGAATAAGGTCCTTTACAGGAATCATTGAATGATTTATGATTTATAACGTGTTTAAGGATCTATTTATATGTGCACATGTATCCGTCAACAAGAGCTTTCAATGCATTTTTAAGTAAATGTAGACACCACTTGCCTGTACATCACCTTCGGGACAATTCAAACGTTACATTATTATATTTATGCATCAAATACTTTCTTAATTGTAGTGATCGCTCATATAAGGTTAAAGGTATATTTGGTGGAATGAAGACCTTTCTATGAAAACTTTCTTCCCGGTCAAGATATGTAAGGGATACTTGATAGCGAATTTAGTAACTTGTACTAAAAAAAGCAGGTATTCTAGTATTGACAATCTATTGCATTTGTCATGCTTTGCCAAGGTATAATTTTAACGAGTCGTTGAAAAATGATCAACTTTCTTCGAATACGTAGACAAGACAACATATGTATTGGCTAGAATTAATTCAAACACCTAAACGGATGAGAAGGATCGTCCTCGGAAATCAAACAAAAAAATCGAATTCATGCGATGTTTTGGCACTAGATCCATTTGTTGGCGATTACAGGACAAGCGGGCAAGCTTCTTGCACCATTTCCTTTTGAAGGTAGTTCAGTTCCACATGTCTTTATAGGTTCTCACTGTACATGGGCGATTATGGAAGATACTTCACCAATGGTATAATTTTCATATACTCAGCTCCACAAAGTCTTTTAGAGGTCATTCTAGGGGTGTTGCTACTTAAACCTTATTTACCAGCAAAAGTGATCATGAGATAAGCTCCTCAATAATACGTATTCCAATTCTAAATAAATACTGCTTTCTATAGGCTAGTAAAGCGCTTAAATACCTTGCTTTTTTGCTAAATATAAACACGTATACCGGAATCCTGTTACGTACTTGAATGGTGAGTCTACAAAGAGATATTATCAACGCCTTTCAACAGATATATTTTTGTATGTATAAGCAAACAGAATGCATACATATGGAAAGCTATGTACACATAATTTTTTCAAACAAGTATTAAGGTTTTTTACCAATAAATAATGCAATATGAAAATCACCGTAGAATGTCGGATACCTGTAGACCAAGGAATCAACTTGAGAGGGACTGAATCTTGTACCCTAATTTGGACTGGGTATTGAGTACGCACTTACTTATCTCTGCTCACTTCAATTTTTTAAATGTAAAGCGACGATCATCTTTACGTACGAAACTTCATTTCCATTTTAAAGAGCAAGTAAAAAAAAATCTTGGTAGGATATATATAAGCAAGTGATTTAGCATTCAACTCTTTTTCCTTCAAGTCTTATTCAGTAATTATACATAAAATAAAATGCGCCATATTATCTTTTCTCTTGGTTTGATTGTAACAGTGATGATAGCCTCTTCTGTTTCTTTACCTATTGGTGATGTTGGTGTCACGGACCCTCTTGTTAAAGGTACCACTGGAGAATTATTCAATGAAAAACCTGAAAAACCTGAACAACCTGAACAACCTGGATATGTTAGCGGATTAGCATCGGCTTATCCAGTAGAAACGTTTCCAGATGGAAGCTGGGCGGGCGATATTGAAGGAGGCGCTGCAACTTACGTGGTGGCTGGTAATTAAGCTCTATTAATTATAGTAAATATCAATCAATAAAGGGAATCTTGAATACTTTTTAAAAAATCAAGTATAAACTCTTTTTACTATAAATCATTGAATAACTATATAAAAGCAGACGCACAAATACTATTAAACACGACGGCAATATGATACCCTCTCAAAGAGTACGTAAGAGGCATTGTTCTTCGTACGTACATTTTTTTTGAAAAAATTATTATATACATATGTACGTATGCCATGCTGTAGTCGTGTGTTGCTATTAGGGGATTGGTCTTTATTAGTGTTATCTATTGTACTGCTTCTCGTCGTGAACACAACTTTTACAACTATGCAAGTAAGTTATGCATAAATTCTGGGTACAAGCTGATTTTGGGTGATATTTCTCTTGTTATAACAGTTCGATAAAATAAGTGCATTATTAATAATTCAAAATTACATCAAGATGGATTACCCAGTAAATTTATGAAATAAGTATCAGGAGCTTTACATAATGTGAGTTCCAAACTCAAGAATTCTAGTATATTATCTATTTAATCATCCATGTACATAACCGTAAGATGAACACATATGCAAAGTTTATCGCGAAAGAATAAAAAAAAAAATCCTCTCCAATGCAAGACGAAGATCGCTTTAACCAAGAGACGTACGACCAACAAGATACGTAACAGTTAGTATTATCTGGTCTCAGCAGTGATATAATTTTCTTAAAACATGCTATCAGTTCGTTCCTGGTAATTTAGTATAAGACATAAACTATCGGTTGTATGCTGTACAACGTGTTTTACCTTTTGGACACCAAATTATGAACTTATTTCATATATAAAGCTTTTAAATTTTTGTGAAGACAAATTTTCGTCTGGAAAAAAACAAGGTATAAGTAAGCGTGCTTAATTGCGACATTCGGCTCTTAGATGAATAAAGTACTGACTTGAATTTCACACCAGTAATTATAATACCAATATACTTCAAAACAAGTATGTTATTTTAGTTCGATACAACGATGTTTACTATGAAAATCTATGCACTATATGTGATAATGCTTGTACGTAGCATCCTTGAAAATCGTTCACTGTTCAACTGCATACGTGAATGTTCATTAAAGTTTTTTCTATTATGTAGTCACGCAAAATGAAAATCAATTTGTCTTGGCCGACATTGGTACAATATGGAGGTTTGCAAAAAGTAACACCCTGCATTGAACTTCGAATTTTCCCACACCGAGTCAAATACGTTGCAAATATTATTTGCATGCAGCCTCTTAGATTTTCGCTCAGTTCCAATTTTTTTTTTATTATTAGAATATCATTTTGAATATAAAAGTAGGTAAATATAGCTCTTTATTCGAAATTTTTACATAAAGACAAGATGCGCTTTAATTTACTTTCCCTTTCCTTGATCGCAACTGTCATAACGACCTTTTCTCTTGCCTTGCCTCTTGATGGATATGAAGACTCTTCTGCTAAAGATTTAGCTGGGGAACTACA
Organism: Mucor irregularis B50; assembly: GCA_000587855.1. Taxonomy (NCBI): domain Eukaryota; kingdom Fungi; phylum Mucoromycota; class Mucoromycetes; order Mucorales; family Mucoraceae; genus Mucor; species Mucor irregularis. The sequence continues at coordinate 17,004 of AZYI01000254.1, forward strand.
TAATGAGAGTGTCTCTCCTGGTCTTCCTCCCGATATCTATGCTGATAGTGGCCCTCGTTATGATCACGAATCACGATTTAAGATAACTCGATAAAATCTCGGAATCCAATGGAGAAAATTTTGTCACTACTACCTTTGTTTCAAACCCTCGTCATTTTGAAGATAAAAGATAATAAAAATAAACAAAACAAAACCGAAGAGCACAGATTCAATATCAACGATGAAAATAAACTTAAATATTTTTTACAATAGGCCTTGTTGCTATTTTGCTTTAATTTCTTTTGTTACTCTTTGCTTCTCATTTGAGTGCTGATTTTGTTGGCGTAACTGTCTCAACCTGTTCCTTCAGATTACAGTGAAGCTCACTTGTACGTATTTTATAGTCGTGGGTTATCTATTGAGACCAAGGTATTGATGAACCCCATATGCGCGGACATTGGTTTTACGGTTGTCTAAACCAAAATTGCATGTGCATACGTACGAACCAAACTTTGGTAATAGTTGAACTGGTATGAGTACATAAATATTTTAGAAATTCGAAGTATGCAGCGAGACTATTGAATATCATAACAGCCCTAAAATCTAGTTTTACATTTGGAGGATCTACATATCTGAGGTATGCAAATGCAGCATAATGTAGGAAGCCACATACTACAACAGCAATTAAGGCAAATTTCACTGATGTAATATGAAAATCACCATTTGCAATATAAGCAATGCGAATGCAAAAAGGTTTCTACGTTTTCCCTGTATTGAAATGCATATTACAAGTTGTCAATCTCTCGGATTTATGTATTAAATTAGAAAATTGTAACGCTTCGTATGCAATTTCCTTGTTCTTTTAGACAGAGACATTGAGATCATAAGATAAGTGTAGTCCTGAATATAAAAGCGAACAAAAAGTGATCCCAACTTTGCTTTTTTATTATTTTGGATTCATCTTTACATTACACTCAACGAACATAATGCGCCGCACTATTTTGTCTCTTGTTTTAATCGTAACTGTGACGATGGCCTCTTCTTTTGCCATGCCTCTTAATTCTGGAACGAGTACCCAAGAAAATGGCGGTGATAGTCCTAAGTATCAATCCGTTGCATCTAGATTGAGGGGTTCGGGCAACACAGTAGGTAATAAAGTCATTGGAGGTAATAAACCTAGGCCTCGACCCCCTCCTTCCAATATGGGTGGTTTCGGCGGAGCAGCAAGTAGTAGAGGCAGTGATGGGAAAAATGGAGGTGTTGATCCTAAATCTGGATCTAGAGCCTTGCATGGCACTACAAATACAAAAGAAAAAGGAAATATCAGTCCTGAATCTCAATCTGTTGCGTCCAGATTGGGAGGTTCTCGCATTTCAAAAGTTAGTAAAGTAAATGGAGGTGGTAAACCTAAACCTAGACCACCTCCTTCCAATAAGGGAGGTTTTGGGAGCACAGCAGGTAGTAGAGCAAAAAATGGAGGTAGTAATCCTAAATCAAAAGGAAATGTAGGTGGAAATTCTAAGTCTCGATCTGTTGCGTCCAGATTGGGAGGCTCGAACAGCGAAAAAGACAGTAGAGAAAATGAAAATACTACACCTAAACCTCGACCCCCTCCCTTCCAACATGGGTGGTTTTGGCAGCACAACTGGAACTGGAAAAAATTTCGTCTCTAGATCTTTCATATCCTGAACTCATTATAATACCAATATACTTCAAAACAAGTATGTTATTTTAGTTCGATACAACGATGTTTACTATGAAAATCTATGCACTATATGTGATAATGCTTGTACGTAGCATCCTTGAAAATCGTTCACTGTTCAACTGCATACGTGAATGTTCATTAAAGTTTTTTCTATTATGTAGTCACGCAAAATGAAAATCAATTTGTCTTGGCCGACATTGGTACAATATGGAGGTTTGCAAAAAGTAACACCCTGCATTGAACTTCGAATTTTCCCACACCGAGTCAAATACGTTGCAAATATTATTTGCATGCAGCCTCTTAGATTTTCGCTCAGTTCCAATTTTTTTTTTATTATTAGAATATCATTTTGAATATAAAAGTAGGTAAATATAGCTCTTTATTCGAAATTTTTACATAAAGACAAGATGCGCTTTAATTTACTTTCCCTTTCCTTGATCGCAACTGTCATAACGACCTTTTCTCTATGTACTACATACATTTCAATAAACAATGAATTTGCCTGTCAAAACCCTGTAGTATCGGGAGACTAACAGTCTGTCTTGAAATTTATGAACAGATTAAGTCAATTTTTATTAACTTTTTGGTATTTGTACAATGATGACGGTATAATATGGATTAAGAGGTGACTTGATTATCTTTCTTTTGCGAAAATTTAAACAAATCTGTAACTGCAGAAGTGAAGCACTGAAAATTATAATCTATCAGACCATGTTTTTTAAAATTATCACCCCGAATCATGCAAATCAAAGCAAGCAAGCTAGTGATATTATAAAATGTGAACAGAGGTTTAAATCATCAAGTACGTTTACTTACCTATTGATTTCCTTCATATACAATACATCTCCATTGTTTAACTTTATGATGCTGGATGCCTCCACTTCGCTGTTAGTAGAGTTGCATGTAGCTGAGTTTCCACCTTCAACTTCTCCAACTTCCAGCCCGCTTATAGTTGATTCGTCGTAGCCTTCTTTGCCAAAAGGCATGCTTCCACTTTGAGGACTATATAGTCGAGTTATTATTGCGCAACTGCAACGTAAAAAAAAAAAGCACTAACTCACCCGTATATACACTCAATATCTAGCACAACGTCAATCATATCAGAACACAACTCGTAGGAATCCATTTCAACTGGTGTGCTATCTGTTGCAATATATATTTTCGTCAGGGTATCAAACAAATATGCTTTCTCTAATCCAGAATTCTAAGTTTTTTTTTTTACCAAAGGAAGAATTAGCTAAACATATCCATCCATGTGAAATATACATCGCACTTACAGACCGCAAGATATTCAGTAAATTTTCCAAAGTTGGTAACTCTCTAATCAGCTTTTGAATAATTTTACTGAATGCCTCGTAAATAGAATTATCGTATATGCTAGTGAGGTGATACAAAAGATGAATATTCTGCTCTTGATCAATATCCACCAAGAATTCGCCCATCTTTCTGACGATATCTTCCTTCACGTCTAAGAACCAGTATTAGCAGAGTCAATATGCTGTCTAAGCCATTACTTTACATACATCATCGGAATTTACCATCTTTATAGTCATCTGACAACCCGTCCACCTTATGAATCAAAATTTCGAACGTGATTCCCGGATTGACTTGATATGCCTTTACGATTGTGTACTGTAAACGATGCAGTGCGTTGGAGTAGTCATCTTGCGCGTCGATAACAAACACAAGCGATCCAACCGTATCGAAAATTTCTCGAGCATCGTAAGCCGAATCATCGAAATAATTCACCTGTCCTGGAAAATCCCAAATCTGAAAATCGATAAAGGAACGTCTAGATACATTTAGTGAGGATCAATAATTATTTTTCTTTCCAATGGGTCTGTTGATGACTTACGTTACGTCTTCTTTTTGAATCTTTGTTGTGCTTTCCAATAAGATGGTATCTTGCGGAGGCATTTTCCCGAAAACGACCCTTTGAATACTTGATTTTCCACTCCTGCCGTTATGTAAATCTGAAATTAGTCATGGGGTATCAACAGTGATATTTTTGGCTACCTTTGTAATCCCATCAATAAAATACGAGGTTTATCTACGGGTGATCCGACCATGATATGGGTTGTGCTGGTTGGCCCACTAATGATATATTCGGTTAACGCTATGATCTTCTTTGTATAAGTTTGCCCTTACTTTGCTTCTGTTTCAAAAGGAGCATACAGGTAGTTGTCCTATGTTTGATATATCTAGGATTGGTATTGCGAGCGTCAGAGGAGTGCAATGAACTTACATTCATAATTCTGTAGATTGCAAAAGTAAATTAACGTTGAAAAAGACCACAAAAGAGAGAAAAATAAGCCGGCAAAAAGAAAGAGAAGAAAAAAAGCAAAGAAATAGAAAAGGCGACTAGAAATCATACAAACCATATCAGAGTTCCAAAATTCGTTTAAACTTCACAATGTGTTAGGCATGAGACCTGTGTTTGTGTAACAGGGCTATAGCATAGTACTTGACCAGTCTCTTTTTTTTTTATCAATGCTTGATATTTTTTTCTTCCAACTAACGTGAAATTTCTTCGATAAAAAGAATCGAAGGTGGCCTTTACAGAAAAGTAGTTTTTATGATCGTTGTAAGTAATGAGTCTAAAGTGATTAATCTAAAGAAGTCGACGCTGTAACTTACATATCAGGTGGTCAAATGAACTTGAACAAAAACACCCAATCAGGTACGGTGATGAGAAGCATTGATCAGTTGCGCAAAAGTGCTTCATATGATATAAAGACATTTTCATTGGCTCAAGCTCAAACTAGCTCAAAATTGTGTTTACAAATAAGAAAATGGCCATATTAAGTAAATATGACAACTGCAAAAGTAGTAGAATCAAGTAATTTCTATAAAGTTTGTGTATCGGCAGAACGGTCCCTGAAACATGAAAAGTCTTTTCTGTTTTTGATCGTAGCATGGACCACTTTCCCTATTCTTTCTTCGTGTCGTATACGAGCTGGATGTTAGTAGAAAAGCTTATTCTAATGCAACACTGTCAACAAGAGGCATCTTATGTTACAACGTGTTCAGAAGAATAGTTGCTGGCTTCTGATCTGAATTTCAATTTTTCAGGGACATCCACAAGCAATGCTTCTCCAAAACTTCGGTATACTAAAAAAGGCATTTGGCTTCGGGGTACTTTAATAGTTCTGCTATTTTGATAGAACTTTGTTCGTTTCATTGTATTGCAGCAAAAAATAGCCTGCTGAAATATCTCAAGATGGGAGTCGTTGTATTGTAAAGTCAAATACAAGTCTATAAGATGATACGCCAAAGTATTACATCACAAAGATAGAAGTTCGTAATTTACCGTTTTTCTTGCGTCACATCGTGCCACATTGCAATTCTTTCTTAAACTTGAAAAATGGGGGATTGGTAATGTGCCCTAGGGTTTATTGCAATAAATATATAAATAGAGTGGAGAGTTTCAGGGCGACAAATAAATCTATGTACAAAATCGCTTAACCAGTTTAAGCTTCAGCCTCCTCCTCGGCTGCTTCTTCTTCTTCTTCCTCATCGTTGTCCTCTTGATCGAAACCTTCGGGTAAATCGTATTCGAAAGCGATGTCCCAACGAGAACCAGCAGCCTTTGCGCTGACATATTTAATGAAACGCATGATTCCCTCATCTCTCAAGACCAAAGATAATTCATTTTTACCAGCAGACAAGTTTAATAAAGCGCCATCTTCATCGGCAGCCTTGTAAACAGCGGCATCCTCTTCCTCTTCATGAGGAGCCATGTAGCATTCATATCCACCCACTTCACCATCTTCCCAAAGATCAGGTCTATGCACGTTACAGAAAGTAACATCCAGTAAAGCTTGACCTCTAGTGTTTGTAGTAGCTAAAGTGTAATCATGACCAGGACGGAATCGACGTGCTTCTCCACGATAACCAATAGGCAAAAGTTGAGTAATAGTTTGTAACCATAATCTGAAGGATTCGGATTCAAATTTGGATTTCAAGTAAGCAAAGATATCATCTTGACTGTTGTTGACCATATATCTCAAACGATGGGGAGGACCTTGAACAAACCAACCTTCTCTGACACCAGTACCATGAGGGGCAATACCATCTTTACCTGATAACAACTTGTCCTTAGTATCTAATTCGATAGTGGCTGCTTCCAACTTGGCCAAAGTAGGTTCATTCAAAAATTGCTTGCATTGAACAGCAGATTCTTCCACGAATTTATCTGACATTTGTGATACAATGCTCAAGTCCAAATAGTGAGGGTTCATAAATTCAGCCAACTCGACCAAGACGTCCTCAGTTAAACCGACAATTTCTTCTTCCTCTTGGTTTTCGACTTCGTACTTCTTGAAGTTGCTGCTGTTATCTTGTTCTTCTTGTAATTGCTCCAAGGAAGACTTGGCAAGATCGGATTCCTCTGCGGAAGGTTCTTTATAGCCCAATTCACCTTCTTGAGGAATATGGAACCAGCCAGAAATACTTAAACGGTTTCCGGGACCAACTACTTCTTCAACGGAATGGAAAGAGTGTCCGGGTTGAACAGTGAACATGACAAATTGATTCCATTGAGGGGGAATAATGACAGTAGGTTCCACAGCGGGGATACCCTTTTCTACGACGGGGTAGAGTTCAAGAGCACCACCATCCTTGGGTTGCCAAGGTTGGTCAGGATCAGTCAAATACAAAATGTAAGAAACACGTCTTGTGCCAATCACGTCGTCGTGGTTCAATAAGTGACATCCTTCTCTGTAAGAGTTGATACTCATGTCCATCTTTGTACCAGACAAAGGTCCACTGTCAGTGACTGAGGAGATGAAGTTACGGAATTCGGGAGAGTAAATAGCGTTACGAAGTTCAAAGACGCTGGATAAAAGGTCGAGTTCCTTTTTGGGGAGACCGTCCAAATTAGCTAAATCACCAGTTTGATTGACCTATAACGTCCTACACGTTAGCTGATATTCCTCTCATCATTCACACACATATTCCTATCCTGTACCTTGTAAATATCTGTTTCCTTCAAGCTGAAGCTGATATTAGAGAGAATTTCCTTACGAACTCTTCTCAACAAGTCGTCGTTGACAAGTGTGTCGATCTTGCAGTGAAGGTAAGGCTTGGATTCCTTGAATGCCTTTTCAATGGAGTTGATAGAGTCTTGCTCCATGAGTCCAGTGTGGAACTTTTCCTCGACTTTAGTATCGACCTTTTGTCTCTTGTTGGCCATTTCGATATTGTTATGAAAATAGAGAAGAAGAAAAAAGTTTTTAAAAAAGTGGCTTCTCTCCCTGTCAATTTATATGCGAGCGGATCTCCGCATTATTTTTATTTCAAGAAAAGTGGGGAAATGTGTATCATAAAAAAGAGTACTCAAGCGTTTCACCCTTTCCCCACTTGTTGTAAATGACAATGTAACAATGAACAAGTACTCAATTCGCACAATGTTTGATTTCTTTCTTTTCAAAGACAATTTATTGTTATCGTGTTCAGGCTATTTACAAGTAATGGTGTTGGTTGATTTCAAATCTAGATCTTATGACCGAGCAATTTGGCCAAGAATCCTTGGGATCCGTCTTTTTTAGCGTTGAGAGAGTTTACTAAACCAGAGTAGTACTTGGGATTACTAGCAGGTGTCAAAATTCTGTCAGACAAGGGAAACTACGAAACTCTATTAGTACATAAAGGGCAAAGGAAAATAAGAATCTCGGCTACCTTTTCTTTGAATTCACTGTTCAAAAGCTTCTCTAAGGCTTCTAACTCTTGCTTTGCCTTGGTAAAGTCTAATGTTGCTTCATTGGCAAGTGGCTTCTTGAAAGTCTCTTCCACACGAGTAGTCAATACTTGCTTCAAATCGCGAGTAGGTCTAACTTTATCAGCAGGCCACTTTTGAATCACTTTTAAAAAGGAGCGGTATAAAGGCTGAATTTCGTTGGAAGCCATGGTCTTTGTTGTAATTACAAGTGAGAGAAGCCAGGGTCTCGAAAAGCTTTTTAAGCAAAGTGCTGCCTTTTAAAAAAAACAGAAGTGGGCGGAAATACAATTCCAGAAATTGGTGGAGAGGAAATCACACCGCAGAAATGAAAAGGCACAAAATGAACTCTTCTTTACAAAGTGGCAGTATCTTTCAACTCATTTACTATACAATTATGTATTTACCAAAGATAAGATTCAGAAATTAAAGATTTATTTACGCAAGAAGTGGATTATAATATAATGAGTTGCTATTAATCAAGTTTATATGGACTCAAGGGGTACTTGGTCTTCTTCAATGCCTAGTTTTTCTTTTAAATCGTTTGGATTACCAGGCATATGCTCTGTAATTGCTCCAAATATATCTCGAAACTTGAAATTAAATGTTAGTAAGTTGTATAATATATGAATTATCACTGCAAATATACATACCATAGCGCGTCTTTTCTTCCACATGCTCTTGTTTCGGTCGTATTCATCATTGACTCTTTTTCTCTTTTCAGGCGGAATCAATTCAGCCCCGTTCTTGAGCTCGTCTAATCGTCCAGCGAGTAATTCATTCTTAAGTGAATGTTAGATATTCGTATGTATCAGAGACAATTCCACTGAGTTTACAAGTATACATACCTCTTTCTTTAAATTTTCAAGCAATGCAGTTGCTTCTGAGGTGGTTGGATCATTTTTCAGTGTGCTGAGTTCTGTCAAATATATTTAGCTACGCATTTACCACATTGTGCTCACAAAAGAGTACCTTGATCAAGCTTCTTATTCTCTGTGATCACTGTTTCTAGTTGCTCTGATAAATCACTCACTTTCTTATCTACAGTATCCATATCTTCAGTTGTGTTTGTGTCTTGAGTTGCTTGCTTTATAGAGTAGATAGTTGTCTTTCCATATACTTTTCCAAAGACTAACTCGTCCTCCATAAGTTTATCTAAAGCTTTGGCTATACTTCCTTTTGTGTATTTTGCATGCAAGTTGTTAAATATGTCAGCTATGCAAGTATAAGCGGAAAAAGAGTTGAGTATTTTAAGGAATGAGCTCCATGTCAATTGACAACTTTACTTGCACTATACGGCCTATTTGCCTTGGTGAGGTATTCAAGCACTGCAACCTCTATAATAAATAAAAATGAGCATGTTCCTTTAAAACGCAATATGAAAGCAGGTGGACGCTACCTTCTTCCTTATTTGAGGGACCTTTTTTCTTTGCCATTTATGTACAGACAGTGTGGATGAAAGAGTGTGAAATACAAAGTCACCTGCGCATTTTATATTTTTTTTTCTCTTTTTCCTAATTACTCATTTTATATTTTCCCTCAAGAATTAGAGAGTCCTTTGAATGTCATTGACTAATTCAATAAGTGTCTCTAATGGGACAGCTGCACTTGCTCTGTCTCTTTTGGCAACTCTAAGTTATTACTATTTATACAACGATAGAAGATTTACTCTGTCCGAGAAACTCTACTTTTTAATATGCAAGCGAAACATTGAAGAAGCATTATTAGAACATGAATTACTAGAACAACGTAATAGTCGTTTTATAGCCTTTAACAAAAACTTAACAAAAAACTAACACAAACTCTATTCTATAGCTGAGCCAGACATTATTACAGAAAATACTCAATTCGTAGAAATCAACAATCACAAACTTCGCATTGTTCACATTATTCATGAATTAGGAAGTAAAGTGCCTTTAATTGTATTTATTCACGGTTTAGGCGGTCAGGTAACATTACGAAATGCTTTATTATTTTTTTACATAAGCAGCAGTGTAAAGATTCATTTATTACAAGGTGTCACAATGGAAATGTCAAATCGAGTATTTTTCACGTACCGCGCATATTTTAGCAATTGATCTACTCGGTTGCGGGAAGAGTGAGGTGGCCAAAGAGTAAGCATCATAACACAGGTTACACATTTAAATACACACTCACATTTTGCTTGAATTTATAGTTGGGAATCTTATTCCACTGAATCTCTTGTAAATAGTGTCAAGGAATTATTACTCGATCGTTATACGTACACACTAGAAATCAACAATCACAAACTTCGCATTGTTCACATTATTCATGAATTAGGAAGTAAAGTGCCTTTAATTGTATTTATTCACGGTTTAGGCGGTCAGGTAACATTACGAAATGCTTTATTATTTTTTTACATAAGCAGCAGTGTAAAGATTCATTTATTACAAGGTGTCACAATGGAAATGTCAAATCGAGTATTTTTCACGTACCGCGCATATTTTAGCAATTGATCTACTCGGTTGCGGGAAGAGTGAGGTGGCCAAAGAGTAAGCATCATAACACAGGTTACACATTTAAATACACACTCACATTTTGCTTGAATTTATAGTTGGGAATCTTATTCCACTGAATCTCTTGTAAATAGTGTCAAGGAATTATTACTCGATCGTTATAAATACCCAGCAACGGTCATTATTGCTCACTCTTATGGCTGCTCAATTGCTTCATTTGTTGCAGCATCGCCTGAAATTCAAGCTAGTTTAAAGGGGCTTGTGTTAATTTCACCCAAAGAGCACATCAAAGACACACAAAAGAGAAATCAAAACAAGTTACGCTGGATACCAGATTGGATGTTCAATTGCGCTCGAACTGCTGATAGAAAAGGCGGTTTGCATTCAAAAAGCGTAGATCGCTTTTTGGGCAGTGAAGAAAAAGATGAAGATATCCGTAGAAGGTGAGAAACATGATCATGGTTGTTGCTGAAAAGGTAATACTCATCCACCACTTTTGATAGACAATTATGCTGGAATTTACAGAGTAGAACCTCTGTTTATAAACGCTTTGTAAGAGGCGCTGTCTTTCCAACTGCAAATATATATCAAAAAATCAAAGTGGGCACATTATTGATCGGTGGAGGCCAAGATTCAATCACTCCTCCCTCCGAAATGAATGTGATTCGCAATCATTTACTGGGCTTGGACCCTCAAGATAATCAATGGGACACTGTCACTCCACCTGAAAACTTGCGTGTCCCAGTGCCTTATGTTATACCTGATGTGGGTCATGTCCCAATGGTAGTTCACCCCGAACTAGTTAACCCTGTCATATCAGATTTCCTGATAAAGAATTGTGGATTGAATACTCTAAGTGGAGCATGGCAAATCTTGCACAAGACTAAAGGAGAGAATAAATGGGATTTGAAAAATTATGAGAAGGTAGTCATTGGGAACTTTTTATATCTTTATGTATATCTGCAACTAACATATCGTCTAGTGGGCAAGCATTGCCAACATTACTGAAGAGCCCATTGGCCCCTCCTTGTTTAGAGCCATGAAAGTGATGCGACAAACCGACACAAACCATTGTCCTTCAGCTTTGTTGGCTAAATATCCAGAAATCAGATTCATCATCGACATATCCAACGACACACCACCTTATCGCTCCACAGATTTCGAACACTCTCGTATAGAATACATCAAATTCAAAACTGTGTCCAAGATTCCACCCACCAAGGAGGAAGTTGCCAAATTTAACGATATTGCAGCCTCTTGCTGGGCCAAGAATCCTGATGCCCAAATTGCCGTCCACTGTCACTATGGATTTAACAGAACTGGATTCTTTATTTGCTGCTATATGATTGAGAGACTGGGTGTTGCAGTGCCGGATGCGCTTCGTTATTTTAAGGAAGTAAGACCTCCAGGAATAAGGTAAAACGCTTTAAATAGAATTTTAATTCTCGTAATTATTATACTAATTGTCTTATTTCTGCTACAGACACGCTCATTTTATTGACGAACTCTACCTGCGCTATGTCTTGAGTGAACGCTATTAATGTCTATATTTATCCTTTATTTTAATATTACTCACTTCTAACCCCACCACCCCTCCTCCTCTCTCTCTCTGTTTCTCCCTTCTTTTTTGGTAGATGCGCTTCCCGTGTAACATAACATTAATTACATTTTTACGGAAAAAAAAATCCTTTATTTGTTACATAGATACATAGACAATAAAGACAATTTACTAATACATGTAAAAAATGTATGTTGTATAAATGAACTTGTTGATGAAAAACTTGGATAAGAGGAGGTTTTTATGTGTCAAAAGGAGCACGATGAGGGCATTTATCATCATCATGTACACCAAAATACACATAGAAGGGAGTTCACCCTTTCTTCTTTTTCTTTCCGCTCTCCCTATACATACAACATCACCTTATACGATGTATATAAAAAGCAACCTCTGCACTTCTAATCCCGGTTTCCTCTCTTTAATATCTTTTATTACTTACTCACGATGCCTTGCTTGGGTGCACGTAAGAAATCTACCCTCAGTAGTAACAATAGTATATTAACAGCACAAGAGAGTATGTGGACAATTTGCACCTATTAGACAAATATTTACATAGACAACTGACATATGCAAATTATAGAAAGTATCAACAGGGCGGCCAGTACAATAAGCTATCAAACTCTGAATGCAACAACTCAATTGAAACAAGAAAATACTGAATTAAGAAACAAGGTAGAAACCATTTACCTGTCTCCTAGAAGCTCCTTGATCATCGCTGACCTTAATATATCATACATAGAATGTGGAACATTTAGAGGTGATTGCTAAACTTTCAGCTGAAATGGAGCAATTGAAAAAGCAGTTGGCGGTAGCTTCGTTGTCCGTAAAAGAGGGACAGGGCAGTAATGATATCGAAACAAAAGTATTAGAGCTGGAAGCTCAAAACAGAGATATTGCAAAGATGTTGATAAAAAAGGAAGGCGAGCTGGAAGAGAGTAGGCTTCAGATCAAGAAGCTATCAAAGCAAATTAAAGCCGCTTCAGAAGACGAAAAGGAAGTTGATGATGAAAAAGAATGGACGGAAGCACTTGAGGAGAAGGACCGTCTGCTCGAGGAAAAATGTGCTGAAATTGAAGAGCTCAAGTTACAATGGGAAACAGAAAGGGCGGAACTGATAAAGCCAGCATTAAATCAAGTCAATTTGCAACTAGAAGAGTTGAAACAAACGGTGAGAACATGAAACACAAGTAGGAATATATTGGAGTGCTAACACAGTGATGATGGTAGAATAAACTCGCAGTGGAAAGACTAGCCGAGAAGGAAAATGAGTTAGCTGAACTGAGATCGGAACTGACAAGAAGAGATAGAAAACCCAAACAATCGCTCAGTAAAGATCAAGAAAATCAAAGAAGACTCAATCGATTAACTGTGGATCTTGAAAATGATCGTTTGTTGATACAAAAATTAGATGAGTTGAATCAACAGCTTGAGGTATGTACCTTTGCACACAGAGTATTTCTGTCTATATACTTAAATTCTCGAATATTAGTCACAAAAGAAGAAACATGAGAGCACATTGGAGGCACACGCTAAAGTGATTGCTGAAAAGGATAAAACACTGCTTCAGCAACAAAAGTCATTGAAGCAATTGAAGATAGCCCATGACAATGCAACCAAGTCGTTGGAGCAAGAGCAAATTCACAACATGAGAAAATTACAGTTGAAGCACGAGAAGGACATGGAAGCGTTAAACAAGCGCTTAAAACTTGCTGAAAACCAAGCCAAGTCAAACGTGAATGATGAACTGGATCAGATTTTAGTAGAATTTGAACAATCACAGCACAATCACTCGGTGGAGGTGGCCGTCTTGCAAAAGTCATATCAGGAACAAATTTCGTCCATGAAGAGGGGCCAGCAAGCTGAATTACAAAGTTTAATCAGTGGCGGAACTATCAAGAAAAATGACAACCTTGGAAACCGAAGACCTAGTGTCTCAAAGTTACGAGATTCGAATAAGTTTACTTGGCCACCGGTGGCCACAGCCATCACTAGTTAATTTTTGTTAATTTTTGTTACTTTATTAAATACGAATATGAATACGTACACACTCTACTTTGTAATGTAGTGATACATATGAGATGAAGTGATATGAGATCTACGTAAGTATGTAAATACGTATGAGTTGGGGTGAGTCAAGGTAACGACGAAGCACTATGTTATAGATAACGTGCTGTGTTACTACACATAAAGTATCGCGAAAAGTATACAAAATATGTGCTTTTCTAGTTTTAGAAACAAAGTGCATAAAGTTTATTTACAATTTATCGTACAGATTTTTTCTTTTTGCCGCCTTTGTTACTAGACTTGCTAGATTTACTGCTTTCACTAGCTTCTATGGCCGCCGCCATTTCCTCATAGCTGTTGTAGCCAAAGGACTTACTCAAAACTTCATTCAGGGTGTTAGGATCAGCCATGCCCTTTGTACGGCCCATCACCTGTCCTACAAACCATTTGTATAACTTTAAATCTCCATTTTGTACTGCTTTGGTCTATTAAGTAAACAGATTGCATATTTAATTTAATGAAGCACAATTGAATGAAAACCTTCTAAATTACCTTTTCGCCACTTTTACTTAATATTTCGTCACACAAGATTTGTAATTGAGCTTTATCTGTAATTCGAAGCCAACCTTTCTCTTTCACAATATCGATGGGTTTGGCAGGGTTATCCATCATGAGCTTAATCACATCCTTTCCAGTGTTGCCTTCAAATCAATGTTAGCAGGTATATTTAAAATAGAAGCTACAAAATTATCGTACCTGTAATTGTCCCGTTTTGAACTAGATCAATGAGATCACCAAAACGTTCCACAGAAATGGGATTTTCTTGGAACAATATGTTTTTAGAGGCCAACGCTCCAGAAAGTTCGTTCAATGTCCTACAAGAAAATAAGTATTACGCGGTTAACCGTTTTCACCAATGATACTCTACCAATTACTAACAGTCTTTGCGTTACGCCCCAGACAAACCTTATTAAAAATCTTGTTAGTATATTTTTTTCCATCGTTTTTACATAAAAGGACATTGCATACATACTTGTTCAAAATAATCCACACACTTGTATTCGTGAAGTAAAAGATTGGCATTTGTAAGATTGAGTTCATATTGCTTCATGATTCTTTCCAGACAGTCATCTGGTAATTCGGATATAGTACTAGCAACATTATCAATGTATTGCTACGTAACACCAATTATTACCATCATTGATCATGTTTATAATAATTTGTTCAATGTTACCTGTGATAAAATAAGAGGAGGGAGATCAGGTTCAGGCATGTATCTATAATCTGGCGCATTTTCCTTGTCTCGAAGTCTGAATGTCACATCTTTTTCCTCGTCGTAACGACGGGTTTCTACTTCAATTTTTCCACCGCTCTCAATCACTTCAATTTGACGTTTAATTTCTGCATCGACGTACACACTACCTTATTAAAAATCTTGTTAGTATATTTTTTTCCATCGTTTTTACATAAAAGGACATTGCATACATACTTGTTCAAAATAATCCACACACTTGTATTCGTGAAGTAAAAGATTGGCATTTGTAAGATTGAGTTCATATTGCTTCATGATTCTTTCCAGACAGTCATCTGGTAATTCGGATATAGTACTAGCAACATTATCAATGTATTGCTACGTAACACCAATTATTACCATCATTGATCATGTTTATAATAATTTGTTCAATGTTACCTGTGATAAAATAAGAGGAGGGAGATCAGGTTCAGGCATGTATCTATAATCTGGCGCATTTTCCTTGTCTCGAAGTCTGAATGTCACATCTTTTTCCTCGTCGTAACGACGGGTTTCTACTTCAATTTTTCCACCGCTCTCAATCACTTCAATTTGACGTTTAATTTCTGCATCGATTGCCATAGACAAAATTTTGATACGGTTGAGGTTTTTCAATTCACATCTTGTTCCAAATCCTTCTCCAATTCTATTGACAGATACGTTTACATCGCAACGCATGGATCCCTCTTCTAAGTTTGCTTTTGAAGATCCAACCCATTGTAAGATGTTCTGAAGTTTTTTGACCAATAAGCCTGCCTCAAAAGATGACCTGGAACATGCATTAATATAAGATGTACAAGCTATTATGGCAATATAGTAGCTATACCTCAAGTCAGGTTTGGTAACAATTTCCATCAATCCAGTGCCTGCTCTGTTAAGATCGAGTAACGTTTCACCAGGACGCATGTCGTGTAAACTTTTGCCAGTATCCTGCTCTAATTGTAATTGGTGAATGCCCACCTTCATTGGGGTTGAGGCACCATCATTTTCTGTCAAAGCAATAAATCCGCCCCTAGAAATCGGCTCTATGTACAAAATAATGATTAAAAAGAAAGCATAAAATTACATACTGCTGTAAAGGTACCTCTTTGTTGAGTGATTTGGTATCCTTGTGGAAGATCTGGGTAAAAGTAATGCTTGCGATCAAAAGTAGATCTTTTCTGCACCTGTCCTTGCAAAGCAAGGGCTGTTTTGACAGCTAGCTCAACAGCATGAGCGTTTAAACGCTGAGGAGAAGGTTAAGTTTACAGTTTTGAATAGACTAGAATAAATAACCTTACAGGTTGTACCCCGGGAAAAGCAGCGTCCACAGTTGAGACATGAGTATTAATGGGGTCATTATATGAGGTGGAAGAATCTATACACAATCATTACTAAAATGAGGGACGAATAACGTGAAGCGATTTCGTTACCCGAGAATAACTTTGACTTGGTGTTGATTTGGGCGTGTACTTCGATACCAATGACAGCTTCCCAACCTTCTTTGAGTGATCCTCTCGTGGTCGTGCTATGGAAACGCAATATATGGCGTGCATGCCCATGTGAGAATTTCAAAGTTGGAATTCTCAACATTATGCTATTTTCTTAATTTCTACAATTAACAAAAAATATTGACAAGGTTCAAGCCAAAATCTTTCAAATGTGGTTTTAACCTCAGCTTAGGTTGCCGTGATAATCCTCCAGTTTAGCATTTCGTGAAATTCAATTTGTGTGTGACCTTGTGATTGATTGGAGCAAAAAGCGTAAAAAAATAGATTTTGTGCAAAGAAAAAAAAAAGCTTAAAACAGAGCTTTATTTTCAACAAGAAGTTGATGTATACTGCTTATTTGCATGTTAAAGAAACCCAGATTCCCCAAAAATTACCGAATCAAGAAAGCGCGCTATTGTATTGTAATTAATTAATATCAAACAGAGAACCCTTTCAGTAGCACATCAAATCACAAATTAAGGATTGGGAGTTAAAAAAAATAAAGAAAGTTCAAAAGGCGATGAATGGTGTGGGAGAGATCAAATAGACTATCACAATTGGGGTTTTGTACTACCTTTTTTTTTATCTTTTACTTTTACACCAAGTGTATGCCATAATCTTATTCCCTTTCTTTCAAGTTTTGGTTTATTACGAAAAAAAAAAGCCTTCTTTTTTTATATATACTTTCTCTTCTTTAACTCTTTCTTAGTAAATATTTCTTTACACGATTTTCTCTAAACAGGAAAGCTAGTAGTTTCTTGCATCTTTCTTCTCATTGCGTTGTCACCGTATATTTTGAAAGAATGAGAGCCAATGCCAAGTTAATAGTTAGCTTAATCAAACGAGTCGAAGTTCGAGTAAAGTATCATAAATAGAAGTGCATATACTTGGAATACCTTTTTTGACCTTCAAAATATAATTAGTTACCAGTGAACAATACGAGCAGAACTATTGAAAGTTTAGAGCAGGATGCTATAACCCAACAAACAGGTATGAAAGAGTTTTTTTAGGTTCACTCTGTTTTAAACATATGATATTTAATTCCAATTGTGCACAGTTGCCGCTATTATTGAATTATCCGTACATAAATTACCTGTTATTATAAATCAACTTGCGCTTGTGTTAGAATCAGTTTCCAAGGTAATACGAGAATATGCACAATCCTCCCATTTGTTGTTGTTTTAAACGAAATCCATTGTTATCATAATTCTAGAATATTCAACCTTCAGCTCAAACATCCGTCGATCCTTATATCCCCATAGACGTCTTGCAATCTCAGTTATTTGTAATTCGACTTTTATCCGCTTGCTTGCAACATCATTGGACATGGTATAAGAAGCAATCAGCTCAAATTTCTCGTGAAACAAACACCACTGAGGAAGCCGTGGCAGCAGCAGCAGCAACCGGCGCATATAACAACGATGTGAACACAAGCTCATCGTCCTCCTCAACACTATCTGCAAAATCTTCCCTTACTCAGTTAAAAGAAGATGTACAAATCGATCCTCCACCATTGGACGAAGCGTTAGTTACCTTTCTATTAGCGTTGATGAGTAGATTTTTAGGTCAAATGCATGTCATAGAAGAACGCAATGACCAGCTGGCTTTATTGTCCACAGACCATCCAAACGAGGCATTAGCGACCGCATCAAAAGTAGACCCCCAAACCTTAGAATATATCAGGGAAGTTTACACAACATCCGGAAAAGTTTTGTATTACATTAGTGCGAGTAATTGGAACTCGTATTATGCAAAGATAAAAAGTGCTGCCAACGTGCTCAGTGTGTTGGGTGAAAGCTCGGAGTTAAATCCTCCTGAAATTCGTATCCTATCTTTCGCATGTCTGAATACCACAAAATTACATACCATGTTGCTTGGTAATATCTATCATTTATTAATCTGTCGTTTGATTACTTCATGCTGATGCTTTTTTCTCTTTTCAGATTTGAGTCCTTGCTTTTTAAATATGAAGGTTCAGGGCAAGTTGTTGTTTGCAAAAATGATACGAATGGCAATTTGGAGATGGATGGAAACCAAGCCAACTCAGTTTGCAGAGATTTCAGCTACGATTGGAGGTAGACCTTTGTCTGGTTCAGAATTGCTGTTTGACATGTGCAATGTCGCAGCAGACAACTCGCGCAAAAAGTCTATTTTATGGCCGCTGCAGACCATTCTTTTGGCTTTATCGCCTGATCTTTTGGTACAAGCATTTTTAGACGACAGAGGGTTACAAAATCGAAGGGTAAGAGGGAGAGAAAGGCGTTGTCCATCCATGTGAAATGTCAATTCATGAGCTCACCCAACTTTTCTTATTCTCAATGGTTTTATTAGACTGGATTCCCTCGTCAACTTAAAAAGGCATTACAGGCTACAAGGACCCAAGAAATTGCCGCTATCTGTTATGTAGATTTGTGTAAGGCAGCAACGTACATCAATCCTCGGGAAGACACCATTCTTCGTCATATTGCCGCAGATGTAGAAGATAGTTTGCGTGAGAAAGTGTGGGATTTTAGTCGACCAGCAGCAGTGGACGCTTTATCATCCAGTCTAGGATATACAATCAGTCATCAAGCGCTCGTGTCCGATTACTTCTTATCAAGATTACGATTAGACCCCAAATCAACCTTATCTACATTAGTTCCAACTCTTTTGGAGGACGATGTCCCTACTGTCTTTAAACAAGCGTTCATTAATTCTTGTCTGACGATAGTACAAGAAGAAAAAACGTTGCCTTGGAATCCTTCGATCAATTCAATGTACGACTCTATTTGTGCTCCCCTGAGGCGCATATTTGTACAGACAGTCAAGGTTGAACTCAGCACAGCATCCTCTAGATCAGATTTATCCAATACACCCTCTGGGTCTAAAAAGTTTAATAGCGGAGAGAGAAAGTATCAGAATCTTGCAGCTCTCCTCCAAAGCATACTTAAATTGTTTAGGTTAGATCCTTTAACTGCGTTACTAGTAAGTTTCTCTTTTCTTCTTTGAACGATTTCCCGGAATTAATGACACATTGCTGCTTTAGGGAGGAGCTGATAATGCAAATCGTGTGGATGAAAATGTGAACATAATGACCTCCATGATTAGTTTAATGAAGCATAATGATAGGCGTGTGCGACGATGCGCTGTAGATTGCTTAATTCAGTTACACGATCCTTCGATTATTACTCATTGGGGTCCAGCGTCCAGTTTAGTCAATAACTTTTGGCGCATCTCATCTCAGACTGTATTATTCATTGCTCGACAAATTCTCGATAATCGATTGAGTGAGGAAATGTTGAAAGCACTTTTAGAGTTGCTTTCAAAAATTTTGATGGCAAGAAATAAGTTCTTGGTGGGCATTGTGGTAAGTTTAGCAAAATGAAGAAAACGGTATTTTTATTTTTTAATTTTCGGCATGTTAACGACTTCTGGATGATAAAAATAGGACACCGCTCATGAAGTAGCTGGAGGACATGATCGTGTTCAAGCTTGTGTCAACTTGGAAATTGCCTTGCTGGTGTCTTTATGTTCACCCGTCCCTGAGATCTGCTCTATGGCGACTAAATGTTTAGGCTATATGTGTACTGAAGCTAAAATGGTGGATGAAGATCCTTTGATGGACTCCGCCTCGAGAAGTAGTCAAAGCTTGATGATGTTTAGTCACAATTTGGAGATCTACGAGGACCTTTCTTACGAGGAACCAGTGCAAAGTGGTCGTAAGCAACCATTTGTCGGTAGAAAAGCTCAGCAAAAGCGCGTGCGCAAATATCTTCGTATGATGACGACTCCCACTCCAGGTGTTTTAGCCGCATGGGAAGAAGTGTGGAAAAGATGGAAACTTTTAACTCAGATAGTAAGTCGATTTGGTATGGACCCGCTTAAGGAATTAAACGACATTGTGAGTTCTTCAGCAAGTACAACTTCATCCGTAAAAAAGATTGGAGGTTTGGTGCGTCACGATAAATTGAGAAATACCGCGGTCAAAACGACAAGCACTGTCGTTCCTGTAAGTAGAATTGAGACCGACGATGAAAAGCAAACAGAGTGGCAGAATTACACAGGTTTTTTGGTTGCGTTGGCGGGTAGTCGGTTAGCCGCTGATTTAAGCGAAGACGAGTTTGATGATAAACGATCCAAAAACGAAAGTCGAATTGGATCACCAAACAGACCTACAATTATAGTGGAGAAATTCATGTCTGAAAT
Organism: Mucor irregularis B50; assembly: GCA_000587855.1. NCBI lineage: Eukaryota > Fungi > Mucoromycota > Mucoromycetes > Mucorales > Mucoraceae > Mucor > Mucor irregularis. The sequence continues at coordinate 37,388 of AZYI01000254.1, forward strand.
TATCGATTTGTTGACTTCCGAAAACGTTGTTGTTAGAGAGAGTGTGAAGGACACCTTGGGTAGCGATCTCTCACCCGCACTTTACTCCATCTTATTCCGTCACCTTGAGAATAGCATGTCATGTTGCTTCAATGCTAATGGCGACGTTATATGCGATAGCTCCAATACATTATTCGTGGAACAAGCTGTTTTAGTGCTGAAGATGATCTTGGATAGATTAGTGGATCCAAACGATTGTTTACTTACTACCGATTTCAGCACTTTGATTCTACAAATGGCTAATTATATTAATCGATTGCAACACGACAATTATACAACAATGCGTATCATGATGATGATGTGTCATCTCACCGAAGTCCTTATGATGAAGAAGGAGCAAGTGATCCTTCGAGACGATGTCCGTGTTAGAAATAAGCTATTGGAAATTATCGTTGAATGGACCAGTGGATTCACTTTGGTGAGTTTGAAAAAAAAATCCAGAAATCTCAGTTAAATCAATTCGCTAATGTGTTGCTTTTAGCGTGTAATGAACAAAAGTGCTGTTGCGATGAGTAACACTCAAAACAAAGAAGTTCAACGTGATTTGGATCAAGTTTGTTTGAAAGCAATCGTTGTATTACTACACAAACTCCCTCTTCAATCTACAGAGCAACAAACTCGAGAAACTGATCGCTCCTTGAGTAAGAGTCGACTGTTTCAAAAGTATTTCACTTTCTTCACTCAATTGCTGGATAGATGCCATCGCTACGAGGTATGTGTTTGTGATATATATTTACTCTACTGTAAAATTAATTGCTTTATTTGGATAATCAATTAGGCCGAGGCAAGTGGTGCATCTCAAATGAATGGATCAGTAAAAGCCGATGTACATAATATTCCCATAAAAGCTTCTGATTCGTATCAATATTGGGGACCTCTTAAAGAATCTGCAGTCAATGCTATCTCCAACCTTTTGAATGCCAACGTGGATGCTGGTCTCAAGTCCACTCTTGCAATGGGTTATCATGAAGACACTCGTACTCGAACTGCATTTATGCAAGTGTTGACCAACATTTTAAATCAGGGCGCACAATTCGATACGCTGGCGGAGAATATTATCACGGATCGTTACGAAAAGCTAGTAGAGGTTCATAGTGATCTATATTTACCCATATTTACTCTACTGTAAAATTAATTGCTTTATTTGGATAATCAATTAGGCCGAGGCAAGTGGTGCATCTCAAATGAATGGATCAGTAAAAGCCGATGTACATAATATTCCCATAAAAGCTTCTGATTCGTATCAATATTGGGGACCTCTTAAAGAATCTGCAGTCAATGCTATCTCCAACCTTTTGAATGCCAACGTGGATGCTGGTCTCAAGTCCACTCTTGCAATGGGTTATCATGAAGACACTCGTACTCGAACTGCATTTATGCAAGTGTTGACCAACATTTTAAATCAGGGCGCACAATTCGATACGCTGGCGGAGAATATTATCACGGATCGTTACGAAAAGCTAGTAGAGGTTCATAGTGATCTATATTTACCCATATCGTGAAACGTACCACTCACTTCTTTCACTTTTTACTAGATTCTTGTGGAATCTGATATAGAAATTGCTCTCTCATTATGTGATATCTGTCCTGCAGCTGATACGGCTGGTGTTGCAGAAGTCTTACTTAATTCCTTTGAGTCACATAACAAGGTTTTAGTACTCTTGAAAGCAGTCATTGAAAAGGAAGTGTTCTCTACAGGTAAGTTTTTTGTAATGCTGCTGCCTGTGCTTGCGTCGTACTAATTAATTATTTACGTACACGTAGAACAAGAAGCTACTCTATTCAGAGGAACAAATATGGCAACTAGAATTTTATCTATATTTGCTCGTGAGACTTGCGTTGATTACGTTCGATTTACCCTACAGCCCGCTATGGAAATGATTAATGCTTTGCCCGAAGAACATCTCACCTGGGAAATGGATCCTCAAAAAATTGGACCTCATGAGAGTGTGTTGACTAATAAGCAAAATGTCTGTCGTGCGACTGAAATATTTTTAAATGCTATTTGTAACTCCACCAGTAATGCTCCCAGACTGTTCCGTCAAGAGTTGGCCCTTATTGTAAACGCTGTGAACCATCAATTCCCTGATGCCTCCAAGACGGCCGTGGGTGGGTTCGTGTTCTTGAGATTATTCAATCCTGCAATTTTGACCCCCGAGTCCTCTGGTATTTCCAAGCCCGCCTTGCCTCGTTCAAAAGCGGTTAAAAAACTCTTACTTCAAGCGACTCGTATGATGCAGAATTTAGCCAACAATATGATGTTTGGTGCCAAAGAAACTCATTTAATCTCATTGAACGATTTCATCACCAACAACCTATACCGGGTTGCTAGTTTCTTGCGTGAAATTTCTGAGGTCCCAAGCGAAGAGCTCTCTGTCGAAGAGTCGAGAGGTGTGCGCATGGATGATGTATCTTTTATTAATTTGCACCGCTATTTGTCCGACAATCTGGATAAAATTTCAAGAGATTTATCTGTACGTCGTGCAAGAAGTAGCACAGATACGCAAAAGTTATTGGAGTGGAAGCGCACTATGGAGAAATTCTCAAACCTATTGGCTCAATTGGGTCCTCCAAAGGAAATTTCTCACAATGAGCTCACTACGGCAAGAAATTACGCATTTGTCAATAACAATAACTCCTACAGCGAATTCATGCGTAGAAACAAGCACCGTGATGTCAGCCATATTAGTTCCCTCAATATCTTTTATCAAGGCGGTGTCTCTCGTGGCGGTCGTCCAGTGTTTTATTTCATTGCTCGTCATGCATATGAAGAGAACTTTGACTTTGAATTGTTGGTTTATTTCATGCTCAGAGTATGTGTGTTTATTTTTGTTGTATCACTTGAATTACTAAAGATTTTAATGTATTTTAGATTATGGAGCCTTATCTCAATCATCCATTCGAGTTATTGTTTGACTTGACTCGATTCAACGAAGGTTGTGAGTTGCCTATTCACTGGTTAAACCAATTCTTTCAACTCGTGTTTTCTGAGATGAATGATCATTTGGTATTACTGCACTTGTTCAACCCTAATTTTCACATGCAATCGTACATCCGCAAGTTACCTCGTATCTTGACCAATAAGTTGGTGAAGCGCACTCGATTTGCTCACACCATTGGCGAATTAGCGAACCATATTTCCTTGTCTGAAATGCGATTACCCAAAGATACTCGTAAGTTACTTTTTTGTACTGTAGCACAATATGTTTTAACAAACCAATGTTTATTTTACACAACAGACGAAGTCGAGAAAGAAATGGGTATGACTATCACCAACGCATATCTTATCACCCGATTCAAGACATACATTCCCGTCACTGTAAAGATTGGTTCCGAGTTTTTCCAAGTTACCACTGTGAGTTGTTTGCAATTGCATTGATTTATAGCATACAAAACTGACAATCCATGCATTAGATTCGTGAGCAAGAAATTTTTTGGAGTTTGAATACTATTTTGAACAATGTATACAACCTGAGCGATTTAGTTGACATTGTCTTACCTGCTCAACCTGCCAATCACAAATCATCTGATGAAGGCGAACTTCATATCACTTATGACCGCGGAAAAATGACCATGATTTTATGCGTCCCCAACCGAGAGGAAGTATACAAGGTAGGTGTATTTGATTTGTTTTGTGTCTCTTTAAGACAATGCTGATATTTTGCATAATTAGTATCTTTTGGACCGTAAGAAGAACTTTGATACACATCTCACTGATATTAAGCTTGGTATCCGTCCTACCGATGTTCCTGGTAGAATTTTGAACATGGCATTGCTCAACATCGGCAGTGATGATCCTTCGCTTCGTACATCAGCATATCATTTATTACACTCCCTTTGTATATCCTTCAGATTTGTCATTGGCCAACAATTAATGACAGCTCGTGGTATGTATTTCACACGAAACAACAATTATGCGCATTGATGTTAACTCCATTCTAGATTTATGCATTCCATACAACGGTGTTGACTTTATCGTTGCTACAAGTGAACATATTGCAAATCACGAAACTCATCTCACTTTGGAATTCTTGAACGAATGCATGGTTGGATATAACAAGTGTGATACAGCTAGACAAATCATCACATTAGAATACATGGTACCTTGGTTGAAGAACCTTGCCTTGTTCCTCCATGGCCCCCAAAACAAAGAATCTCATAAAGTCAAGGACGTGCTCCGTTCTCTCATTGCTATCACAGCAGAGCAGTCTCAGGTAAAACCCTCCATTAAAATAGTAACAATGATAGGATACTAATTGGTGTCTATAGACTTACCAACACATTCAAAAGAGTATTTGGAAGACATTCAAAAACATTGACGAACTTCACAACCTGCTCATCGATTCGCTTGTTCAATTCTCAGTGGAAAGTGGCATTGGCTCACCCCAAGCAGAGGCTATTGCCGACACCATTGTCACAATGAACTGTAATGCGATCAGAGGAAAAGTAGTCAATCGAATGCGACGTGTACTGCAAAGCACTTCACAAAACTGCCGAACAACCTTGATCAAGCACCAAGCATGGCATGAAATCGGGTGTCTTATTCGTTTCATGTTGACGCTCTCATTCTACAACGAAGATACCGAAAAAACATATGTGCCTGAGGTGTTCCATATCATTGCTTTGGTTGTGTCAACAGGTCCTACCTTTATTCGATCCTCTGTGCATGAATTGGTTGTCAATGTGATCCACGGGTTGGTGACCAACAGAAAGATTCGTCCTGAAAATAGAAAGAAGCTCAAATACGTCCTGGATGACGTGTGCGATGGCAAGTACCGTGTACACTTTGGTCTCAATAAGTCTTACGCCAACGCATTTACGATTACTGAAGAAACCATGACTGATAATGTAGAGCATATGAGTCTTGCTTCTTTGGAAATCATTGTGCGATTAATGCTGGATGCTACAAATTACGCTGCTCCTACCACAGGTAAGTAATTCATCAAAATGATATGACTTACGTGCATTATCTTACTTCTTTTTTCTTTTATAGATAATGCCAATACATGGCATGCTCGATGGATGAGTCTTGTTACTAGTATGACCTTCCAATTCAACCCAGCACTTCAACCTCGTTCTTTTGTTATCCTCGGCTGTCTTGCTCAAGATGAAATTGACGATGACTTGTTGTTCCAAATTTTGATTGTCCTTCGTAACGAATTAGCCCGTTTCAACGAATCCAACCCCTACTTGATTATCAGTATCATGATGTGTTTGACCAACATTATCGATCATTTATCTGCTGGTTCTCGCTACTTGAAGCCCATTTTCTGGTTAGCTGTTTCTATGGTACAGATGAACCAGGTGGACATTTTCCCTTACGCTGTGAAACTGCTCCATGCTGTATTACGTACTTTGGACACCCACAAATACTTTGATGATCGATCCATAGAACATGTGCTGATGGACGCGCGTGCACCCTTTTCCTCCGTTTACGAAAACATTGACAACTCAGCAGGACTCAGTTTTGAAAACCAATTTTCGTTTGCGATTGCAGGTGTCTTGCTGAAGGGATTCAAGTACTCTGATACGCGTGAAAGTGTGTTTATGTGTCTCACCACCTTTTTAGAAATTGAAACTAAGAGTAATCGCCAGCCTAATACAATCAATGCACGATGTCTTGGTTACCTTTGTGGATTATTGCCTTTTGCTGCCAAGAACGATGCACTTCGCGAATTGTTGCGCCTTGCTGGAGTCAATAACATTGATGTCGATAACTTCCTTACACCAACCCAATTGTATGCAGCTATTTGGCGTGCAATTGATATACCCAATAATACCACTGGCATTTTGCTAGTCTCTTTCTTGGTTGGCATGGTCAGTCTTGCAGAGAATGAATCTGAGCGCTTGTTCTTGTACGGATTCTTATCTCGAGCTGCCATCTCCACTCCCGAAGTCTTTGCATTAGTGTAAGTACCTGAAACGTTGATCATTGGTTCATAGTAACTAAAACTATATTCAATTGTAGATATGACTCTCTTATACCAAAGATGAACTCCATTGTTGTTGCAAGTGATAATGTCACACTCATTGAAGCAGTTAAGGATATCTTACTAACAGCATGCTCTGAACCAGCTTTTGATATCAATGAAAAATTGAGTCACCAACGACTTTATCTTGATCGTATTGGTTTCAGCGCACTTGGAGAAATCAACTTTGGCTCTGCAAACGGTACTTATGTCGTGAACGCACAACTTGTTAGCGAGTTATTACGTATGATTTGCGAATAATAATCCATCTTATGTTTTCCTCTTTCTTATATACTTTCATTTTACCTAATGCCTTCATTTCTTTAATTTATCTACCATTTATTTATTACTGCTATGTCTCTCTCTCACTCCCATTCTCTTTCCTACCATTTTTTGTTTCTGCTTGAAAAAATCACTTTACTACTACCACTACTACTACCACTATTTAAAATAATAATTTTTTGACTTTTTCAGTTTTTTTTTTCTCCTTTACTCAATGTCGTTCTAAATGTTATCTTCAAATAAACCCAAGAAACAAGTATACCCCTACACTGCAGATCAAGTATTGGAATCAGTGACGATTCCAGTTGTACCACACACCACGCGTAATGAATACGTGCGTCCAGACACAATACACTTGTACGTTTCTGCAGCCGACGAATCAGACAGCGATGAAGAAGAACGACTAGAGCAGGAACGTAAATTCATAAGAGACAAGTACAAGCATAAAACAATAAAGAAAGTGGTTGACAAGACACGAAGTGAGACTGGCCAAGTCACTTATAAAATCATTTGGACAGGGAAAAAGGGAGAACCAGAGGTAAAGTAGTAGTAAAAGTAGCTTAAAGAAAAGAGAGAAAAGGTCTTTTAACATACGCTTGTAAATAGTATGTGCCTTCCAAGGGATTACAAGATCACCCAGATTGGGCTTTGGTTGAAGCCTTTGAATATTTCAAAGCAAAGCACGGATTTATGGAGACGGATCGTCTTGCAGGCGGAGGTGTCTGATTTTATCCATTTTACCCCACTACACGACTACGCTTTTTTTTTCTCTTCTTCTTCTTCTTTTTCCCCCATAATATTATATCAAGTTGACTTCCAATAAATAAATAAATATAACCAGCATCAGCATGTCAGAACTGAACTCTGAAGCAGACCCGCAGTGTCCAAAAGACATTTTAGACAATTTAATCAATAGTAACAATTGCATCGATCTGACAGGTGACGAACAACCCACCGGATCTAAGCTCTTTGAGCCACTATTTAGTAAACCTGATCTCGATCGCAAAAAGAAACGAAAGCTTGAAGACTTTCTCAAGGAGTTTCACACCAGCAGTGAGAAAGAGTGCATAGAAATAGTTAGTAGCGAGGACGAAGAGGAGGAAGAAGAAGAAGATCCAATCATGAGTCGTGATCCCGAGGTCATTAAAGCATTATGCGAATTAGACTTTCCATTAGACAAATTATTCAAAAAAGTACTCAAGACTCACCAGGTATAAAGTGACTTTTGTGCATGTGCTTGTCTCGAAGTGTTAATAATGTAAGTTAGATCGAGGGGCTGGACTTTATGTGGGATCGTGTATACAAGAAGAAGCAAGGATGTCTATTAGCTCACTCTATGGGCTTAGGAAAGACGATTCAAATCATTTCACTCCTGACGACTATGTATCAAGAACTAAAAAGAAACCCAGAAACAAAGTTTCCAACAGTAAATGTTGCTGCTATAGTTGAGATGTCATTCATTATCTGACTTTTTATATTTTTTTGCATGAATATCATAGGGAAATCGAGTGCTTATTCTTGCACCGCTTGTAACATTGACTAATTGGGAATACGAGTTTAGAAAATGGGCCGTAGAGGATGCTGGTACATACTTGGGCGAAGTATTTAATATCACAAGTAAGTTCATGCGTGAAAGTAAAAAACTAAATACTAAGCAATCCTGTTAGAATGTAATAATGGATTTGAGCGTAAAAAATACATTAAATATTGGTTCAACAATGGTGGTGTGATGCTCATCAACTATGACAGGTTTCGATCTATGTTGAACACACCGAACGCAAATGATAAAGAAGAATACTTTCAGTACCTCTTAAATCCAGGCGCAGATATTGTTATTTTAGATGAAGCTCACCGTATCAAGAACTCGACATCATCACTTTCTGCTCACGTCAATAGAATTAGAACACGTTCCAGGATTTGCATGACAGGATACCCCTTACAGAATCATTTAACCGAGTACTATTACATGATCAATTTCATCGCCCCTGGGTTATTTGGAGATCGTGATGAGTTCAAAGCGGCGTTTGGGCTGTACATTGAAAAGTGCTACGCAGATTCTTCAAAGACAATCAAGGAGCAGGCAGCATTCAAGCTCTATGTATTACAATTAGTGACAAGTCATGTCAGTCACAGGTAAATCCAGGTTACTTTACTATCTAACAAACATGTACTCAATTATGTTATTGTAGACGTGATGATTTGGTTTTGAAGAAGGATTTGACGCCCAAAACAGAATTCTTGATCCAATTTAAACTAACCAAAGCACAACACAAAGGATATGTGTCCTTACTTCACAACATGGACGGCCAAAGTCCTTTAGCAGCACTGACGATTCTGCGTTCCATTTGCAACCATCCAAAGATCTTTCACTCGGTGAGAATAACATATACTGACTAAATTAGATCCATATACTGACATTTATCTGTACTTTCCTAGTTTCTGGTAAAACGACAGCAAATGAAAAGAAATGAAGAATTAAACAAGTTACAGGCAGAAATGGAAGACGAGGACTTTATTGTGGATGATGAGGAAGAAGAAGTAGAAGGGTATAAAGTGATACGAGAAACCGTAGATTCAGATACAGTAGAGGACGATGAAGAAAGCGTGTTTGACAAATGGGCCGAGCAGCACTTTAGCTGGACAAAGGAGTATTTTGAAAATGCGGGTAAATAGGTAGAAATCACAAGGAGTGTAGAATGTAATGCTCACTATTGAGTGTGTACCTATTAGATATCGAGTCCTGGAAGTGCTCTGGTAAAATGTCGTTTGTGATGGACTTGGCCAATGAATGCAAACTCGCTGGAGAAAAGCTCGTCATTGTGTCGCATAGTCTTGCTTGTCTAGGTAAGTCTCTTGTCTCTCAAGAAAAGAAACACATACGTACGTACACACTGGAAGACGAGGACTTTATTGTGGATGATGAGGAAGAAGAAGTAGAAGGGTATAAAGTGATACGAGAAACCGTAGATTCAGATACAGTAGAGGACGATGAAGAAAGCGTGTTTGACAAATGGGCCGAGCAGCACTTTAGCTGGACAAAGGAGTATTTTGAAAATGCGGGTAAATAGGTAGAAATCACAAGGAGTGTAGAATGTAATGCTCACTATTGAGATGCGTACTATTAGATATCGAGTCCTGGAAGTGCTCTGGTAAAATGTCGTTTGTGATGGACTTGGCCAATGAATGCAAACTCGCTGGAGAAAAGCTCGTCATTGTGTCGCATAGTCTTGCTTGTCTAGGTAAGTCTCTTGTCTCTCAAGAAAAGAAACACATACGTATTAAATCTTTCTTTGTGTGCATGGTAGATTACATTCAGCATCTGTTGCCTGTATTCGGTATAAAGTACTGTCGATTGGATGGATCCATCCTAGGAAAAGAACGGCAAAGTATCATTGATAAGTTTAATGAGGAAGAAGACATTGGCATCATGCTTCTCTCTGCAAAGGTATGTAAAGTTCATCCTCTTCTAATAATGTATTACTGATAAATTTAAAGGCGGCGGCAATTGGTATCAACGTTACTGCTGCAAACCGAATTGTGCTGATAGATCAGGATTGGAACCCTTTGTACGACGAACAAAGTATAGGTCGAGTGTATCGGTACGGTCAATCGAAACCAGTGTTTGTCTATCGACTTGTGACGACATCCACGATCGAAGAAAGAATCTACAAACAATCTGTACATAAGAAGAGTATTTCACGTCGAGTGATTGATAATAAGCCCGCGGCTGTGATATCAAGAGAGGAGCTCACAAATTACTTTCAAAGACCCTCAGTGGACTTGGGATGCATCGATGTGGAAACAGATCTGCCTCAAAGCTTAGATTGGATCTCAAAAAGTGCCGTGGCACAAAACAGTGATCATATTACTGCGTGTCAATTCTTGGAGGAAAAGATAGATAAAAAGAGTGTCTTCCAACTCGTTCCCTCCAACCTAAAAGACAAAGCCAAGCTTGAAGCAAGAACACTCCTTTCCAAATGGAAGCGAGTCAATCGTCTATAAACTGTACATATATACCCACAACTATAAAAAAAACAAAAAAATGGTTTTTTTTGTATAGTAGATCAGGAACGTCTTTTTTATTTACAGGAGGACCAAAAGACGTAAAGTGTCCAACCGGTAATCGTTAGTAAATATAATAAAAAGTATAAAAGAATAGGTTGCAGATCTAAAAGTTGTTGTTGTTGTTTGCGTTCCCTATAATTAAACATAATACAACCTATTCTCTTTGGAGGAAGCGCAATTCAAGAACTATTTGGAGTTCACGGGACCATCACGAGAATGGGTAGTGATAACTTCAGTTACGTCGTTTTGTTGTTGTTCTTGTTGTTGTTGTTGTGCTTCGACATCTCCTTCTGCATTTTGTTGACGGCCACCGCTCATCAAATCTTGGTGTTCTTTTTCCGCCTTTTCTTTATCGAATGTACCAATAGAAGGTTCGGGTGTAGGGAAAATATGATAGATGGCAATACCCATGATAATTACCACATAGGCAAAGGGATACATGATGGTGATATGATAACCGAATAAGCCAATACCAAAGATCAATCCGTAAAAGTTGGAAGTCAAGAGAGATAAATTGTACAAGACGGCACTACCTAAACGGAACATGACGGGAGCGAGTGAATACAAGATAAACATGCACACTGTAAAGACCATGACCATGCCAACAGCTTCAGGGTTTTGAGTGAAAGCAATGAATTCATCTCGTTCCAGGATCCATAACTGTACAAAGTTGATGATGGTAGCAAAAAAGGTAAACATACCAATGACTTCGTAGAGAGGATGCTTACGAGCCATGAATTCTTCAAATACGTTGGAACAACCATAAAGAGTAGCACCCAATAAACAGAACAAATCACCCTTGACAGCATCAACAGCATCGTAGTTCTTGCCTTCCATGACATCGCTTGCAATAAGAATACCCATACCACCGAGGGCAATCACCACACCGACGTATTGAACCCATCGGTATCGAATCTTCATAAAGATGAAGGATAAAATCATACATACAGGTGTACTCCAGCAATTTAAAAGCATGGCAGAGAGTAAGTTGGTGTACTGGTAGGCTTTGACTACAAAGTAGTTGCCTTCGACATCAATCAAGCCGAGAATAAAGTAGTAGATACCTCTACGCCAGAATTGAAGCAGCCATCCTTTGATTCCTCTCTTGTAAATAGCATAACTGTTATAGACAAGAGCCAAGGAGGCATAAACGAGGAAAGATTGGGTAGTAGGAGCAGCGAAATCATAGGAAATGCTCAACTTGGTCGTAGTGACAGTGGTGCCCGTAATACATAAAGAAAGAACTAAATATTTATATTAGTTTACACAAGTCAGCACATAAATATTATCATTATTATCTTACGTTGGCCCAAAATCAACACTTTCCAGAATCTCGGATCTTTCAAGAAGGCAAGTCGGTCTTTCCATGTCTTTCGGGGATTGTAAAGATCATGCACTTCTTCTTCTGCTTCAATTTGAAGCTTATCTGTCGTCGTCGACGTCGTCATGATGAATCGAAAGAAAGAAGGAGAAGATACAAGAAAAAAAAAACCTGATTTCTTTAAAAAGAATGCCAAAAGAATCGATGGAACGTTCAGAAACATTTTTGGTGTTCAGCTTATTTTATTTTTTTTTTTATTTGATCATTTTTGCATTTGAAAGTGGGTGAGTGTGCGTGTCGAGGAAGAAAAAAAAAAAAAAAAAAAACGAATTGATATTTAACAAGTTTTTATATAATAAAGAGAGAATTTGTACAAGAGGGGGTTGTGTATGTATTTTTTTTTTTGGTTGGTTTGTGTTATATGCGTAAGGTTAGTTTTTTTTTTTTTCTTATGGCCTCAGTGGAATCATAAAAAAGAGGCTTATGAGAGGTAAAAAAAAAGAGTTTTTTTTTTGTTGGTGTGTGTGTGTAAGTGAGTGTAACTTATGGCTTACGGAATTCAGTAAGTACGGGATATATAGCTTGGAAGGCTTGATAAATTTCCTCACGCACTTTAGCACCAGTTAATACGATTTTACCAGAAACAAAGATTAACAAGACAATCTTGGGTTTAACCATACGATAGATAAGACCAGGGAACAATTCGGGTTCATACTGATATACGTGAGAAAAAAAAAAAAGACACGTTAATTAACAATGAAAAAAAAAAACACGTAAAAACACGTATCAAGACTATACGTACAGAACTAAAGTGACCATGAGAATAAGCTAAACCTTCAAGACGAATAGGGAATTTGACATCGCAAGAACCGACAATATTTTGAATTTTAAAGTCGGTAAACTTGGCTTGAAAACCCAACTTTTGAATAATACGAGCGTATTTACGAGCTGCCAACTTGGAATCATCTTCGGATTTGGCACCAGTGACGACCATTTTACCTGAAGCAAAGATCAAAGCAGTCGTCTTGGGATCACGAATACGCATAATGACAGCTGCGAAACGCTTTTTTTTTAAAAAAGAAAATTGTTTAGCCATTTGAACCCAAAAAAAAGAATAGGGGAAAAAAAAAAGCAATGTAGAAGGGAGAGTATGATGAAAAAGGAGGAAGGGGAAGGTGAAAAAAAGAAAAGAAGTAAATTCTTGAACAAAGAATACAACTTTTTCATATTTTCATATTTGAATCATCAATGAAGAAAGATCAATTACCTTTGGATTGTATTCTGCATTACGAGCATGAAGAGCGATAGTCTTCAGATCTAAACGACAATCCAAATTGACAGTAGCAACAATATTTCTAATAAATTGTATGTTATAACAAACTGCGTTGAATGAACAACTACAATAGAACCTACTGAAGAGTTGGTACAATGCCATTTGAATTGGATAATTCTCTAGCAGGTGTAGGAGCATCCAAAGGAGCAGGAGTAGAAGGAAGTGCGAAAGGTGTGGATGTATTGTGTGGAGTAGGTACACTTGGGGTTTGCATTTGCATAGGCGTAGCCATAGGTGTAGCCATAGAAGGTGTAGCGATATTAAATCCAGACATTATGATTATTTATACAAAGAAGAAGAATGAGAATATACAATAGTTAAAGTAGTAGTAGTAGTAGTGGTAAGGTTAATTATTCACAAGAAGTGTTGTTCTTTTTCGTTTTTTTCGTTTCTTTTTCTTTCCAATAAAATTTGTGTTTATATAAATAAAAAATTTCCTTTTTCTCTATATAATCACAATTCAATGAAAAAAAAAAAGTGTGAAAAAGCGGATGAAGGTGTGAAAAAAAGTGAAAAATTTTCAGTTTTGTTCGACATTCGACCTCACCTATTTATACTTATTTTGTGACTGCTTTTGACGCACCAATCATATTCTGCCGTATATTGCACACACTTGTCTCAATTCTGATATGATGACGAACCAGAAACACCCAAGAGATAATTACAATCACACTAAATTCGCAGATAAGGTAAATTGCGTAGCACAAGTTCATTATTGCACACTTTGTTCAATAGGAAACCAGCCACTTTCATCATAAGCCAATCATCCTTTTTTTAAGTTCAAACTGAAAGCAGCAGTGAATCGAATAAATGTAAACACTCTTGTGAAACACTTTTTACTTATGATAAAACAATGAGCCATTGTTGTATGACTCATATAGTCACACAACTACGGAGATTACATTTATAGTCTTTTGTAAAACACACATCCGATCCGTTCATCTTGCATGGACGTTCACATGTTCCCATTAGACTACACAACCCTTGAGATGACACATCCCTTGCAAAAGTAGTCTATACACAGACACGCACAACACTCTTTAATACATAAGAAACAGTGCTTTATCAAGTGGGTACAACTCCTTTATCGTCATAGCGTTACTATATCTTTGTGGTACAAATAAAGAAACTATAATCACTTAGTACGATGATGTGTAACTGGATGGACTTTTGTCTTTTTCTCTCTTGCATGAAATGCTTTTTCACATAAACTATTAAGCATGAGTTCTTTTCATTCTCGCTATCGCTTTAATCTCATCTCTCTCCCTCTCAGCGCCATAAACAGGTGATCTTTTATCAGCGATAAGATTAAAAAAGAAAACTCAGTCTATTTTGGAAAAAAAAAAAACGTTATAAGTTGATCAATTTTCATTTCGTAACCCCTTCAATAACTATCATATTATCAATACTATGTCGCATGGATTCAAAGTAACAGAACTTACAGCAGACAAGCTGGACAGAGTGAAGAGAGATCCCTCTTTCAACAAGGTACTTTTCATACCGATCAGACCATAGTAGATACATTATACTTATTAGATGCATAATCAACACCCTTTGATGTAGATCACAGAGGAGGACTTGCACTTCTTTAAATCACTTGTCACTGTCATGGAGAAAGACTCTACACCCACTGAAGAATACCTCAAATACACTAGAGATTGGTACAACTGCTACCGCGCAGAAAGTATTGTCTTGTTTCCAGAGTCCACACAGCAAGTCTCTCAAATACTGAAATATTGCCACGATCGCCATCTTGCTGTTGTCCCTCAAAGCGGCAACACATCCGCATGCGGTTCCAGTATCCCTGTGTTTGACGAAATCATTATCTCTACCCACAAGATAAACAAGATTCGTTCCTTTGACCCTCTTCGTGGTGACCTGGTGTGTGATGCAGGGTGTATTTTGCAAGATCTTGACAACACCTTAATCAAAGAAGGGTACCAAATCCCTCTCGATCTCCCCGCACGTCACATCTGTCGTATTGGAGGAAATATAGCCACAAATGCAGGAGGAATACGTCAAATGCGATTTGGCAACTTGCACGGTAGCGTCATGGGTCTAGAAGTCGTTTTACCCGATGGAACCATCCTCGATAACTTGACTACTCTCAAGAAGGACAACACAGGCTATCACTTGAAGAACTTGTTTATTGGCTCTGAAGGTACACTTGGATTCGTCACGGGTGTCTCCATTACCACCGCTCGTATCAGACATGGTATTAACGTCTTTTTGCTGGGATTTGAAAACTTTGATCAAGTAGTCAAGACTTACGCGCTCGCTAAAAAGGGATTGCCTGAAACATTATCCGCTTTTGAAGTGTTTGATCATGATTCTGTGCAGTGTGTAAAGCGTCAAAGTCTGCAAGAACCTCCTACGGCCAACTTTCCCATTTCAGAAGAACACGCTATTTACGTCGTGTTAGAAACAGCGGGTAAAGAACCCTCATTTGAAAAGCAAAAGGCAGACGGATTTATGGCTTTACTATTGCAAGAAGGGTTGATCAAGGACGGTGCTATTGCTTCTACACCTGAGGATCGCGCCATGTATTGGTCTTGGAGAACTAAATTGCCTGGTGCTATTGTAAAGACGGGCCCTTCTTCCATTCATTTTGATATCAGCTTGCCATTACCCAGACTCTATGCTCTAGTTGAAGAAACAAGAAAATGGGCCACAGAAGAAGGCTTGATACCTAATGATATCGGTGCTGTATTTGGTTACGGTCATGTGGGTGACGGCAACCTTCACCTTACCATTCCTGCTATGCGCGATGATCAAGCTTTAACAGAGAAAGTGGATCGATTTGTATACGAATGGACAGCCAAATACCAAGGCAGCGTAAGTGCAGAACACGGTATTGGTTTAATGAAGGCACCTTATCTTGCATTTACAAAGTCAGCCCAAATGATTCATGCTATGCGCCAAATCAAAGATGTATTTGATCCTCATCATATCATGAATCCATACAAAGTATTTCCAACAGCACAGGAAGAAGAAGAAGGCGAAATTGTACGTAAAAAGTACATGGTTGGTTGTTAAATCTGCATTAATCATACAAATAAAGTAACATGATGTACTTGGTTTTATTATTATTATTTTGCTCCCCCTTTTTTTTTTCTCTCTCTTTTTCTTTTCTCATATAAACCGCAAATGAGCCAAGATTCCATTCAAGCTATTTTCATTAAACAGACAGAAACGCATAACGATGATGGGGCAAGTAAGCCTTACACGGCGTATCGTATAGACGTTCAAGCAGCTGTACGTCAATGGCACTTGTGGAAACGTTATTCCGACTTTACTAAACTCCACGCACAACTCACTGAAACGTTTCCCCATAATTCGATTCCAGCTCAGTTACCTCAAAAACGCATCTTTCCTCCTACTTTTCATGCACCCGACCGCGTTGAAGATCGTCGGCAAGGCTTAGAAAATTATTTACGAACCATCCAAAGTTGTCGTGATGATCGTTGGCGTAAAACAGATGTTTGGCAGGAGTTTTTAGCTTTGCCCTCAGTAAACAACAACGAAAAAAAGAAACCGTTATTCTCTATCGGATCCTGGCTCGATGAATACGACGATTTACTCTCCTTGTCAAGAGAAATAAGATCCCTCATCAACAGTCGAAACGCACATCAGAGTCAACATCAGGTTTCCGAAGCTATGCATTGTGAGGTCAAAGCGAAAAAGGATCTAATGACCTTGTCCGCTCGATTGGGTAATTTGGAATCAAGCTTAAAACTTCACGAAGAAGGTGCTATTGCTGAAGGTGAAGAGAGAAGACGTGAGGATAAACTGAGTGCTTTAAAATCAGAGAGAGATGTGTTGTTGCAATTAGTCAATGTCACACGACCTGAAATACCCATCACCAAAACCAAAGTCGTGGCTCCCCTCAACAAACAACACAGTGCTGCGCCTTTTGCTGCAAAAAACGAAGATATCGGATTCGATCAACCCACTAATAACAATGTAAGACGAGCAAAGACAACACAAAACCCAAGACAGGGTCGTGCCTTTGGTAACGCTTTTCGTCAACAACAAGAACAACTTAAAGAAACAGAGTTCACTAAAGGTCTTGATAATAAAGAGTTACTTGACTATCAGACTCAAATCATGAAAGATCAAGACTTGCATGTAGAGCAATTCAGTCAACTCTTGTCTCGTCAAAAGGAACTCGGTATTGCTATCAATCACGAACTCGAAAATCAAATCGATGTACTCGAGAGTTTGGATATTCAAGTGGACAACACCACTACAAAATTGGCTTTTGCTAACAAGAAGTTGTCGAAGATCAAATAGATGGTCGTGTTGTATATGTTGTAACTGATATCTTTGAAACCTCTCCATTATAATAAAGTGATATCCATTATGAATGTACATGACTATGTACAAGACTTTGCCAATGCAAACTAACCTCCTTTCGTTTCTCCTCACCTACCCTCTTCATATAACAAAGCCAATTACAAAGTTTATAATAAATTTCTTTGCTTAAAATGAAAGAACTGTTGTTTCACTTTTTTCTTAAGGACCGCGGTTAGGTACCACTAAGAGTATGTAGGTAGAATCGGGTTTCAGTGTTCATAAGCTTACGTAGACAATACCCAGTCAACAAGTGACAACTAGGGCATCGTGTAATTACATACTAATGGTACCCATATATATTTTAATGAAGGACAACTGGTAGTATCGCTGTACTTTCTGCATGTTTTTACATTGTATATTACCAAATGTTAACAAGTAGAAGTTACACATCTCTTTCTTTCTCTTCTTTCAACGTAGATTTAAGAGAAATGTGCCTTACCCTCTAATCCTTGATCAAATTGCAACTGCAACAGCTGTTTCTATGTATTGTTGCTGATGAGTTTCAAATGCATTATCGAAGAATTTTGGTTCAGATAATCTTCAAAGTGTGGGTGAGAAAGATGGCAGTTATAAAAGTTTTCGAAGACGCCTGAGAGAATTTTTTTGGATGCAATATGTAAATCATTCACTTTATACATACCGCCATAATATAAAAGTTGACACTAAGCATTAAATAAGAAGATTTTTGGTACGTATTGCTCACTCGACTTTCTCAAATGTAAACGACAATCATCTGTAAGTACCTGCATCTGCAGCCTCCTTCTCACAGTAATGGGCATGTAGATATACATAGCAATATTGATGACAAAAAATTACCAATAAAAGCAGCAAAGAGTGCATAATAACCTTCTTGAATCTTTTTTCTTCATCTTTTAAAACAAATATAAAATATGCGCCAAATACTCTTTTCTCTTGGTTTAATTTCGGCATTGATAATGACCTCTTCTGCTCTACCTTTTGCTTCTGATGATTCTTCTGCTGGCTTAGGTACAGGGATGTCCAGAGGTATGTATAGCTGACAATTTCGTTTGAAGCTTGGCTAACAAGAATTTGGTACATAGAGGAAGGTGTAACATCTTCTGAAGAAACAGGAAATGGAGGACATGCTTACTATCCTAGTTACCCAGGACGCTAGGTGAAATAGTAAATTCTTTTGATTTTAGCAAATTTCCTTGAATTAACGACGACTTTTCCCTTTTAAATACTTTGGCATAAACTGATCACGGAATATGTTTAATATGAAATTGTTTTTGGTAATTGCCATCATGCACTCTTCAATATGTACATAACAGCATATGTATTGTAGTACTATTATTAGTGGAAGAAATATTTGGGACCATGTACTAACAAAGAGTTTTGTAAACAACGTGTTAGAAACCCCATTTTCTGTATTTATGGTCTACACTAACATATTAGGTAGCACCAATTCATACATATGCGAAACTGTACTAACAAAAAGAGTTTCAAGAACTTTCGTTGATGCAATATGTAAATCCCGTTCTTTTGGGTAACAGTGATAGTATATACTTCGCACAACCCACTGTTTTGGAAATACATACATATGTAGTGTTGTTTACTTTACTTTAACAACTCTGAAATGGAACCCCCATTGAGCTTGTTGATGAATGTATAAACATGGATAATAATTAATGAGGGTATAAAAGCAGGTGAGAATTCATCCAACTTTTTTAGTCCCTTAATTTTGTGCAGATTTAATGGAAATGCGCCAGACTCTTTATTGCCTTGTTTTGATTGCAACTTTTATGGTGACTTCTTCTCTTGCCTTGCCTTTCATTGGATTGCCTCTTGTTGATTTGCCTCTCTTTGGTTTTGGCAGTTAACCCAAGAATGCTGTAATAAAAGATGTAACTGATGTCTCGGGAACCAGTCCCTCTAAAGGGTTGCTAGGCAAAGATTTACCTATTTTGGGACTTCTGGACAGCTTGAACGGTGAAAAAGATAATGATAGCCCTAAAGGCACTTCTCCGGGCACCCGTACTCCTGTTAAACAAAAGGAAAATGGAAACAAAATAGTTAAAAACGGTAAAAACGGTATTGATAAAGCGGCAACTAAGGATAAAGCCACTGCTACCCTCGCTTCTCGTCGTCTTCGTGTTAAAAAGTAAAATAAAGCACACAAAAATGGAAACTCTTGAAATGAGGACAAAATTACCTTATACTTCTTATTTGTAAACTCAAACCATTGCTTATGTATTGTGTAAAGCGTTTGATGTACTTGCAAAAGAAGATATGCGTTTGCATGCATTCTGATTTTGGATAATCAACTTGGCTTTCGAACAAATTAACAACTTAGAATCACATCAAGTATCGTTTTAAGCTATGTAATATAAAATTTAAAGAAATAAAAGTATCGCTCAAGACATCTCTTAGTGTGTAAATCGATGGCACGAAGACCTTTGGACGATACATATGGCACATTTCATTGAACTAATTATATATTTTCTTGATATTATCAAGTCCCAGTCGGTGATCTTCAATATGCAGTTCTCTTCCTCCCTTGAGAATATAAACAAAACTAAACTAAACGTGTTGAATGATTCTCTCAAGTATAAAAGTGCAAGAGTCATCAAACATTTTTGTTCTTTTCTTTACACGCACACATACGTACACGTAACAGAAATGCAACATAATCTTTTTTCTCTTGGTTTCATTGCAGCTATGATGGCAGCTTATTCATTTGCTATGCCTCTCGTTGGATATGAGGATATCAATGCTAAATCAATAGCTGAAGGCGTGGGTTCTAGTATTTCCAAAGAAATCCCATTTACAGTGGCAAATCTGAATCCATCACCACAAATTTTGTCTTCTGTAGATGGAGCTATATCCGGAGCAGGTGGTGCCATAGTCGAATTAGGCAAAGTAGTGGATATAGGACAGAAGGGAAGTACTGGTATTTCTAGTTTCCAACCCGCTTCACCCTAAACTCATTTCAGAAGACGTGCTGCTGTTGTTGTTGGAAGCCATAGCGAAGGATGAATGCATATGGAGAAAATTTTCCTGATTGATTTATGATAAATTGCTCAACTAAGCACAACACTTATATTTTCAATAAACAACGAATTTAAAAACTTCGGATCAGAAGTTATGACTCTCCTGCAGTTGTGATTAACAAATCTTTTTTGCATTGATGTGTAAATTTTCAAGACCCTTCCGAAAAATCGTAGTTATGTTCTCTTCAACGTGGTGGATAGAAAACCGTGTATGTTTTCTGATCATTTGAAAAATATAAAACGAAAATAAGAAGGCTATATATTGGTTTGTTTGTTTTCGTTATTTCGTGGTAAGAGTTTACAGCATATATGATCGGAACCAGTGCATGCTTCTAGAATTTATGTTGACGTATGGTATCTTCTCTTCATCCCTGCTACCGCCTCTATGTGTACATCTAGATACTCTTTAGGTCTTTTCTTTCTCAATATGCTCTGCTAATCGAAAATCACACTTCTAATTTGGCCTTCTCAGCTTGTGTGGTTTACCGTCGTAGATATTTGAGTAATAAAGAGGGTTATGCTCAAACATAAGGCATTATGTTTCACATAAAGGGCATACATAGGTACATGTGTCATGTCGATCATTTTCCTTCGTAACCAAAACGTATCCAACTAGTATGCTAATCAATCTGTGGCCAACTTTTGGTGATAGAAGCAAACGTTTAAACCAAAATTGGATTTTGCATCTTTGCATATGCTCTAGTTTACATCTAATATACAGATATGTAACCCTCTTTGTTGGTGTACAAATGAGTACCTACATTATCAAGCTAAAACAAAATCCAATATCACATCTTACGAGTGTATACTTTATGCAAGTGTAGAGTTCTCATCAGGACAAGTTGAGCTATAGTCTACTCGTACATACGTATTTGATGTCATGTTACATTAGTTATACTTTAATGATCGGCCGTAAACAGATTGTAGGCAAAATAATGCATATCCAAGTACCAAGATACCAGAAAATCGTTGGTATAGACATCTGCTGATCAACTTTGTCTTGTCTAATCACCGTCCAAAGTTGAGCTGTTCTAGCCGAGAGTATACAAATGGGAGCGTATTTGTGGTTTACATTAGGGGTTAAGTTTGAATTTCAGACGTATTTATATATGGCCAAATAGAAAACTATTTACCAACTTTTATTTCGCTTGGCAGTACAATAAACAGAATGTATCGCAATTTTCTTTCGGTTTTGTTTATGATGGCTTGTATGGTTTTGATTACCGTTGCAAGACCCATTACCGACGACAATACTGGTGGTCACCATGATGAGAGAGGCTTTACACCAAAAAGCTTAGACGTGGCTCGTAAGATTAGGGGGAAATCAGGACAAGATATTAATGGATTGAGTCCAGCACAGCAATTCTGCGCATACCATAGCGTAACTGGTTCTGCGGGCTTGCACAAACTTCAACACAAAGTACAAAATGCAGTATTAGGTGGGTCTCTTGAGTGCACACTGATTAAGGCCTTAGGTGTTAAACATCCCCAAGGGTATGGGTATGGAAAATAATATCATTGCAATAAAACTTTAGATTCTCTTCATTAGAAGACATCAATATACGTATATTCGTGGCGATCCTTTATTTATTTGTTCTATAAAATCAATTTTTCAACGAGTGGAGCCAACTTTTCGATTTTCATAATATCATAATGTTCTCCTGTGAGTGTCAGATCCATGGTCACATCAGCACCCAGTTTTTCAAGATGCTTAGTCATCACTTCCGATTGCTCGTTGTTAACCAAACTATCTTCTTTGCTTTGAGCAATGTAAATGCGTTTTCCTTGCAAGTTAGGGAACTGCTTATTAACAGGTGAAGCGTCGTAGTAAGTAGACTCATCAGTGCCAAACGCTTGAGCAATGAAATCGCTATAGGAAGGGAATGTCTTGAGGAGCAAAGGAATATCGTAAATACCGGAGACGTCTAAAACGCCCTTGATATATTTCTGGGTAGGAGTGTCTAATAACATGGTTGCAATATGAGCACCAGCAGAATGACCCACAAGGTATATTTTTTCAGGATCGTACTTGTGTGATGCTTTTGCGAGATATTCCACTGCTTTACCCACATCCTCGATATGAGCAGGATGCAAGATAGAGGAAACCTTTTCGCCTTCCTCCTTTAAACTCAATCTATACATAGCGTTGATATTCTTCCCCGAGAAAAATCATTGTATAAGCTGTTCTTACCTGTAGTTGACTGAAGCAACAGAGTAGCCCAACTTTGTGAATCCAAAGGCAAGATCTTTGTAATCAGACTTGTCCTCCGATCGCCAAGCACCACCATGAATTAACGTGATGAGAGGGGTAGCATTAGTGGATTCGTTTGAAAAATACAAGTCAAGAGAATGGAATTTTTCGTTTCCAGTGTCAAGATAAGTGCAAGTGAGCATGGAAAATAAAACAGAGAGGCAAGTGCGACTAAGCATACGAGCTAAAACGGATATGGATATAAAAATACACACGCAACGCAGACAGACAGGAACGCGGTGATTTAATAACTTTTATTTTTTCTTCATCTTTTTGGAATGTTGATCAGTTTGAGGAGGAGTATCTGCTTTACGTTTCATTTCGTTCTGTTGCTTTTGTGATGGTTTATTTACGATAGGAGCTACTGTTTTTAACGTCTTGATGTTTTCTGTAATGAAATGAGGAGGTTGAGTTAATGCATTTTGGAGCCATGGAGCATCAACGAAGGGTATATCTTTGGCGAGTAAACGAAGCTTTTCCTCTTTATCTTCCACAATCTGAAGGTGCGATAAATTAGACAAGAGGATGGGATTTGATACTTGTAGATTGACTTACCTCTACAAGCACTACACTTGCTCTACTAATGCCTAAAGCTCGACCTATCTTTGCCTCTGATTCTGCGGGTAATACAATTAATTGAACATTAGCTAATGCTGCCATATAAAGAAAGTGTTGACACAGCGTCTGTGGTTTGAATTCACGCTTGCAAATATAGACTACTGGAGTAGCATTGGGGTGTTTTTGCTCCACTTTTGATTGCTTGTTTTGTATAAACTTTTCCAAAAACTGTGTTACTTCATTGATGCCTACATGGAGTCGTGGATATAGATCGGGTTTAGTGTGTACGTAACGTACACACTGTTGAGTTAATGCATTTTGGAGCCATGGAGCATCAACGAAGGGTATATCTTTGGCGAGTAAACGAAGCTTTTCCTCTTTATCTTCCACAATCTGAAGGTGCGATAAATTAGACAAGAGGATGGGATTTGATACTTGTAGATTGACTTACCTCTACAAGCACTACACTTGCTCTACTAATGCCTAAAGCTCGACCTATCTTTGCCTCTGATTCTGCGGGTAATACAATTAATTGAACATTAGCTAATGCTGCCATATAAAGAAAGTGTTGACACAGCGTCTGTGGTTTGAATTCACGCTTGCAAATATAGACTACTGGAGTAGCATTGGGGTGTTTTTGCTCCACTTTTGATTGCTTGTTTTGTATAAACTTTTCCAAAAACTGTGTTACTTCATTGATGCCTACATGGAGTCGTGGATATAGATCGGGTTTATCTATTAAACTTTTATCTTTCTTTTCCTTCTTTGCAGCACGACAGCTTGTTCTGTATTTGCCCATAGGTTCTAACGTTCTACACAGAAAATAAAGAGAGGTTAGCGTTTTTAGTTACTCCACAGTTGTGAATGAGCTTCTTTACTTTAAGAGTGCTGTTAAATTCGCTTCTCCTACTTGAGGTTGTACTTTAGGCCATTTCAACACGAACGGGGAATCGAGTACGTGCTTATAAACGTCTTTGTGTTTCTCTTTTGCTGTTGTGTTACGAACGTTCTTCTCGGCAACAAAGACTTTAGCAGCTTTCGACGACATAGTATTGAAAAGAAGTACTAGAAGTGTGTAATGCTTTTTTTTTCGATTTTTTTTATTCAAATAAATTTATTTCTTGTGACTGTTGGGTCTTGGATAGCAGCAGTGAGTGAATTTGTGGGATAGGTAAATTACGATGAATTGCTTTAAAGTTTATGAAGAAGATTGATTTACATTATAATTATTTTAGAGAATGGTACAAAGCTTTTTATGAAGTCGCTTCATATTGCCAGCAACTGCAGCTTTTGTTGCAGCTTCAATGACTTCGTCTACGTTGATATTCTGCATGGCACTGCATTCATAGTACCTAGCGCCAATTTTATTTGCTAGTGCAGTTGCCTAGATTCGCATCAGGTGAATGAATATACTTGAAAACCAGAAAGGTACGTATCACTTTTTTTTTCTTTACATACCTCTTCCACTGTGATCAATCTTTGTCCTACTAACTCAAGTCTTCTAATTTCGTCTTGATTCTGTCTAAAGTCGAGTTTTGTACCAACAAGAAGTTTTGGTACGTCTTCACAAAAATGAGTTACTTCTGGTAACCACTACATATACAAGCACAAAGAATAAGTAAAATAGTACTCATATTCATTATACTCTCGCTCACTCCTTAATATATACATACTCTATCCTCTACATTTGTAAATGATGTACGCAAGTTGATTGCAAAGCAGATAAGCACGACATCAGTTTCTGGGTAAGATAGTGGTCGTAACCTATCGTAATCTTCTTGTCCAGCTGTATCCCATAATGCCAATTCAACAATTTTTCCAGTATCCAATGGTACATTGGCAATATAATTTTCAAAGACTGTTGGCACGTATCTCTGTATGAATAATACATTTAGACATGTTTTTTACACCATTATAGAAGAACTTACCTGAGGAAATGCCTTTTTTTGATATACTACTAATAAACTTGTCTTTCCACATCCACCATCACCTACAACGACCAACTTCTTCCGAGCAACCTAAATATACATACGTACAGCTTGGTAAAAAGTTTTTTAAATATTCTGTTACAGAATATGCTTACGCCTCGGGTCATATTTTCTCTATGATATTAATTTACTGACAACGAAAAAAAAAAGAAGAAATAAATAGTGTGCACAAAAGAAGAGAGTACACACAACACGCAAGAAAAGTGAAAAAGAAAATGGGAAAGAGAGGAAAAAGAGAAAAATTTTAAAGAAATAATGAATATATATGGAAAAAGAAAAACAACCAAAAAAGTAAGTGATTTGCCTTTGCCTTTCCCCCTTACGAACAATCAACTCTCACGAGGTACAGATTTCTAATTTCAGTAACTTATTAAATCAGTTGTTGTCTCTCTGCTTGCCCACTTGAATAAACTCCTCTTTAAAATAAATTACAATATCGAAATCATACTCTCTGTTTTTTAATATATGTAATTTTATTATTTTTAAGACGACGATGACGCTGCTGCTGCTGCTGTGGTGGTGGTGGTAGTCGTGGTTGCCTGGCCTTCACTCAGACTGCGACCTTCCAAAATCGGTGCTAAACTTTCTATATCAATCGATCGTTCCTTTGCTATTTCTGATATTGTTTGAACCACAGAAATAATTTCACGTGTGGGCGGTTCTACAAAAGAGAATGAAAGAGAAGAGTAGAGTGAGTGAGCGAGTGATTTTATAAACCCAAAAAAAAAAAAAAACTTACTTGATTCACATAGAATGGATATTATTTTGATCACTAAACTTTCTCCACCAGGGGGAAATTCACTTAATAATTTATTTAAAACTAAAGACTTCATACCGATCGACTTGATCATGTTCACCATATGAAGTTGGATGTAATTTTGTACTTGTTCTGATGATTTAATATAAACTGGAAATAATCTGCGAAGCGATGTTAGTAAAAATGATGTCATTTCATTTACTTTAAATATACACATACTCTTTCAATAAACTTGGTCTCTTGTTACATGAAACAAAGTAAAGTTCTGCATGACGCAGCACATCCTTGGAGCTCCATTCTTTATCTGACTCGTCTCCTCCTCCCTCTCCATTCATTTCTACATCTTTAGGTGTTGCCAATACGTTGAGTGCCTTGACAGAAAACTCCTCTACTTTGGTATGGATATCAGGCTGGTCATATTTTTTGACAGCAACAAGACCAGTTCTTCTCATATTGTCATTTTCATTGGTACAAATATCCAGTAACACCTGAAGCGCAAGTGATCGAATGGCAGGTCGGTTTGTCACTAAGCTACGTAGTGTTGATACACAAGGCACAAATCGTTGAGGTACGTTGTATAAATTCTCCTTGACAAGTTCTATCGTCTCTTCATTTAATTCAGGTGCTTCGAGTAATAATTTCGTCAATACACGATCTTTGGCATCTAAGGTTGGGATCCCTTTTTTAAGGAACTTGTGAAACCAATAAAAGTAGTTTGCTCTGCCAGCTGTATTTGCTCGTTTATCACAAAGATATTCTTCATGAAGCCATTCTAACGCTAAATCAGTTCTTTGTAATTAATAATAAATTAGTTCAAATATACTAATAGTAAATGCATTATTATCTTACCGAAGCGAGAGATTACCAACAATGAAATCTAATAATAAATCCTTCAACTCATTTTCTCTCTCTACTGTGGTAATCTCGCCTTTACGGTCTTCCTCCTTTTCTTCTTCTGTGGGTTGTTCATCTTCCTCGGTCGTTGGTGGCTGACTGATGCCATGTGTGATCAATTTTACCATACGCAATAACCAAACACTGCTTGTCGAAGTAGTGCTTGACCCCGCCATCAACATATTCCCACTGGTTTGAAACATATTTTCAGCGTCAAAAATACGTTGGATTGACATTTTCAATAATTCCTTCTTTTCAAAGTCGCTTAGTTCCGTTTGCTGCTTTTCTAGTTCATAAGGCTTCATTTTGAAGGCTTGAGAAGCACGTTCTTCTACACTAGCTAGTACTTCTCTGGGCTTTTCTTCCTTTTTGACCGCAGCAGCATTTTGTTCCTCGTGATGAGGAGCAGCGGCAGCAGCAGCAGCAGCAGGGGGTGCATTATAAACCATCTCTTCATCTGAATCTTCTGGATTTTCACGTTTGATCTTGACTGGTTCTCCTTTTGTCATTGTTGCTGCATAAAGTTCCTCTTCAGTTTTATATCTGGGGTTTGTATTGTATTTGGGTTGATCCGGTGGAGGTGGATAAGGTGGCGTGGATGAGCGAACAAAGCCTGGTCTTGTGGCCGCCAAGGTGACACCTTGAGGAGGCAGTATAGACACTCTCTCGCTCATGACCTCTAGAGGCACAGTTTGTAACACGGTCATACATAAACTGACAATGGCATCCAGTGGAATTTGTGTAATATCGTAATTGACAAGGATATTGGGGGCAGAAGCAGAGGGTATGATGGGTACATATTCGGTTCTCGCTCTCTTTTCTCGTTCATGACGCTCGTTTTCTTGCTGCTGTTGCTGTTGTTGTCTTTTTAATCGTCTCGATTCTTGTTCTCTGGATTGTCGACTTTGAAACATGGCTACGTTGCCACCAATAGCACCAAATGCTGTCATCATTTCTGGTCGGAAAGCAGCAAGACTGTCCGTTCTATAAAGACGGACGCATGGAGTTAGTTTATTTTTGGCTCTACCTGGGTGTAAACACATGTTGCCTACCTAATCATTGTAATAAAAGCCAACTTCAGTGCTTTGTTTACATTACGTAACATGACGGGTGAATCGTCCTTGTCCTTTTTCCAAGAGCTGAAAGCTTTGATAATCTCCTTGGCAAATTGAGGTCTACGCTTAGCAATCACCGCCAAACAACTGATAGTAGCTGTGAGAACAGACCTTTTATGCGGTTGGTTAATAAGTAAACAGAGTGAATAGGGTGTATGCAATTTATACTTTACTCGTTGTCTGCTTTTAACTTTTCCATAATCTTTTCAAACAACTGCTGTCCTTCCTTTTCGAGTTCCTCTGTGTTTAATAAACGGTGATCTGGTCTCAATAAGTTCAATGACACATCTTTCTATATACACACAAGTCCAATAAGCTTTGTTAGATTCCGTCACGATACAGGACCTCTTCCACTCTAACTTACGACTGCTGATTTCGATAATAACAAGACAAGCACTTGAAGACATTTGATAGCGTTGATTTGCACACCTGTATTAGGATGTGTGACGAGTTGTGAATCGACAAGTGTAATCAAAGATCGACATAGTTCCCATAAACGAGTTTCCGCTTCATTTTGACAACTATTCAAAACAGTTATGATAAAACCAAGTCTTTTAAACAGTAGTAAATCTTACATTGTTTTATATACAGTGGGTAATACAGTGGAGAAGGCTTTAACCGAGTCCTTCATGATTTTTAAATCTTCTTTATAACTATCAGTGCCATCGTCTTGTTTTTCAAGACTGTAGTTTACTAAATCTATTAAAGTCTCCAAGAAACTCTTTGTTGCAAAGGTGGCGGCATCGCCAGCTTGTTGTTGAGAAAAGTCAACAAGTTGTTGCACTTGTTGATCGTGATCCATATTGACAACAATCGAATAAGAATAACGATAATACGCGCGTGCTTACATTTGAATATTTTTTCACAGTTGATAGCGGGCTTTAGAACCTTATTGGCCGTTGAAACAAGTATCAGCGGTAGTAGTGTTAGGAAGGTTTTACAAGTAGAAGGGGCTCTGTAAAGAGACTAGTAAGGTAACACTATATCCATGCCTCTTCTATTCAATGATACACCAACGCGAGTTTTCGCATTGAATACGTAGAAAAACGATATGTGATTCACTCTCTTTGAAAGTCAATGGAATTGGCCAATAAAAATACCGGAAAAAATTGTTAGTGTCTGAAGGAGGGGGCCACTCAGTTCAACACTTTACCCAGCTTTTATCTCTCACAACTTCAATAAAACATGTCTGGCGAAGAAGAATTCTACGTTCGTTACTAGTAAGCGATCTTGTTCAATTGACAAATAACGCGTAAAATAAACTTACTCTTATTCCATTAGTTCTGGACACAAGGGCCGTTATGGTCATGAATTTTTGGAATTCGAGTTTAGATCAGATGGTCTTTGCAGATACGCCAACAACTCTAACTACAGAAACGACAGTTTAATCAAGAAAGAAAGTGAGTCTTATTGATAAAAGTAAAGCGAAGAGGAATTAGTATTGACATGTTCTTGATAGTGTACGTGAGCAGAGCTGTCATTGAGGAATTAAAGAACATTATTCAAGACAGTGAAGTCATGAAGTAAGTTTATTACTATTTTAGCGACAAAGCAGCGATTAAACGCAATTTTTATAAACAATAGGGAAGATGATAGTCAATGGCCCACTAAGAATGTCGTTGGTAGTCAAGAAATTGAAGTTCGTCTTGGAAATGAGCATATTTCTTTCGAGGTAAAATATTACGTGGTATATGAAAGGAGAAGGAACATTACTTGACAATACTTTTATTTAGACTTCCAAGTTGAGTTCTCTTGTTGAAGTTCAAGACAGTAAAGACCCTGAAGGTTTGCGTGCATTTTATTATCTCGTTCAAGATTTGAAGGCCTTTGTCTTTTCTTTAATTTCACTGCATTTCAAGGTAAAAGTCAAAAAAGATTATTATATTGTAAGGTTGTGTAAATACAGGATCTAAATTATTAATATTACGGATTATTATAGATTAAACCTATTAACTAAAGGGAAGAAAGGAAGGGAGAAACAAAAAAAAAGTAGTAATTTGTAGTTTTTGATCTATTTTATAAAGACATATTTTCTTGATACTGATGTTGTTGTTGTTGTTGTTGTTGCTGAGGGATTTGTTGTTCTTGTACTTGAGGTAAAGAAGAAGAAGAGTTTAGTAAAGTGGAAGAAGGCGCGGGTGATTTGTTCATGTTTTGTTGTTGAATCTCATTTTGAATTTCTTCGTCTAATTCAACCATATCTTCTTCTTCATCTTCGTCTTCGTCTTCGTCTTGAAGCATATCGATTTCTTCTTCATCTTCATCAAATTCTTCGCCTAATTTACCTTCTTGTTTCACTTTATTGGCGGCTTCAACGGCTGCAGCACCTTCTACTCCACCACCAGCAGCTGTATAGCTCTTCATGGCCTCTTCATATTCTTCTTGCTCCTTTTTGTAAATATCATAATATTTCTATGTAATTATAAGCATGAGTTTAGAATACGTGTAACAAAAGAAAAGAAAAAGCTGTGGATTCTTACTTGTTTCCCTTCTTTGGACAAGGCTTTCCATTTCTGTCCGAGTAGACGAGTGACTTCACCCAAACTCTCGTTAGGAACTTCATCCTTGATGTTGTCACGTTCCATACGACAGTAAAGAAAAAAGACATTACCAGGACCTTTAGGTGCATTGGGATCTCGTTTCTTTCTAGGAGTGGCTGCTGCATTCTTTCGTCCACCACCACCCTTCACGTCAGACTACATGAAAGAGACTTTAGTATACTTGAAACGAAATAAACATGTGTTTCCACTTACAATGACTGATTCAGAGATGGACATCTCAGAATCACTTTCAATACCACCAGTTGTCTTTTTATGACCACGACGACCGCCTTGTCTCAAGTCATCAATCTCTTCCAACAAGACACTAAAAGTATATAGAACGTTGAGTCAAATGAGGTAGCACGCTTGTATATTTGACATTTTGTTTTACATTCGTTCGACTCGAAGACGTTTGATATGATGACGTGCTTTAGCTAACTGGGCGCTGATATTGTCATTTTCCTAATAAATTTTGTTAAGTATGGGGATTATAGTGCTAACAATTGATTTTTTTTTATAGCCTACCTCTTCTATTTCTCGAATTCTTTTCTTGTAGTCTTGATACTTTTTCTCGTCTATAAAATGATAAACATTTTAAATACGTTGAAATGTTTAATTTTCTACTTTGAAATCTTACTTTTATCTTCGTTTATTGTAGGTGTACTCATTTTATCTATTATATAAAGTCGGAATATTTATATACGGGGAAGAAGGAAGGAAGGAAAAGAAAAGAAAAAAAAAAGATTTTTATTTTTTAATTTTTCAAACATCATCGTTTAGTGTTGTGTGTAAACAATAGTGTGTTGCGTATATAATTTAGACGTTTTCCGTTGAAAGATTGGGCTATAAACAGTCAAAGATGTTACCGCTTTTTTTATTTTTTAAATTGTTCCGGACGAATATAAATTACAAATCCTTCTTGCTATTACGAATCAAATTATTCATAAACATAATGGATCGAGAAATAGTCGCTTGTTCTTCTTCTTGTGCCTTAGTATCTACTACTTCTTGTTCAGTGGGATTATCTAATGTTAAATCATTGATAAACATGTATCGAGAGAAAGTGACGTAAAGCCATCGAAACCATACTAATTGACTTGTGTGTTGACGCATGGCTTTATGCGTGGTTAAATACGCGAATGGCGGTGATATCAAGACTTGTCTCGTGTGGTCATTGTTTTGACTTGAAGGTGTCAATAAATCGAAAATACCAATATATTTACGATATAATGGAATTGATTCCAATTTGTACAATTTGATCTTTGTATCTACCGTATCCACGTAATGCCTGCAATTAAAAATATAGTTTAGTTTCAGACATACACTATCAAAATAACATGGATTTAAAATTACCTAGCTCCTTTATAAGCTGCGATATGATTGGCATGTCCTGATACTCCTCCATCATCAAATGTAATAATCTATTGAGACCACGTTACTAAGGCGATCATTGCATTGCCATGGATACCAACTTACTGTGTTGATCTTTTGCTTGACAACGTATTCATTTATCACCTTGGCAACCAATTCAGGGTCCCATTGGTTCTGCATACCGTCTTGCAAATCACTATAAAGATGGTTACACCGTTAATGAATTGAAATGCCTATGTCTCCAATAATATACTTGCGCGTTATCCAAAGATTTCACGTTATTGTTTGGAATACCGAATGTTTGACAGCTCTTGACCAATTCCTTTTTACGAATAGACCCTAAACCATCCGCGTTTCCTACAGCCAATCAACTCAGCTTGATGCACTTTCTTTCTTAATACTTTCATATATTGTATCCCCAATTTACCTGTAGATAAACACAGCACATGCATTTTACTTTTACTGAGAGCGCGAAGAGAAGTAATAGTGGGTCCAAAGAACATGCATTCATCGTCGGGATGAGCTGTCAAGATGAGAATGTTACTGCTCGCTGTGAATGGCAATAGTTTCTGGAAATGAGCAAGACTAAAAAAAGCATAAGCCAACAGGCCAATGATGAAAGTAAAACTTATAACAAATGTTAACATGAAAATAAAAAAGTTACAAGAAAGGGAAGGAAGACTTTTTTATTTTATAAAATTAAATCAACGCTGCTTCTTCCTCTTTTAAAAGTGCATCCATATTAGGAGCACAAACAAATTTCTGTACAATATGACCCAATTCAATGGCTTTCTTTGTTTCTTCACTTTCATGATCCACCACCATGATATTTTCAAGGAAACTGGATTGCATACCTTGATTGACGTCTAATAAAATATTTCCAAACTTCATCTTCATTTTACCGCTCTTGTAAACGATTAATTTACCAATTTGACCGTCTGGCATTTCCTCTAACTCCAAGTTTGACATGGCTTCCTCTAAAGTGGATTTTTTCGCGGGTGCAGGTAAAGCATCTGCATCATTTTCAGTCTTGACTCTATTTTCATCCATATCCACATCTTGTATAATGTCTTCCTTGGGCTTCTCGAATTTAGGCACAACAGTAGGAAGTTGGAAATACAATAATTCCTCCTCTGCAACACAGACAAGACGGTGCTTTTCATCTAATGCAAATATATTTTGAGCGGGTGAATCGCTGTCCATCATGAGCTTAGGTAATTCTACTGCAGGTTCCTCTTCATCGTCACTTAACACAGGTGTACTGACAGCACTATTTTCTTCTCCGTCCTCAGCTTTGACTTCTGCCATAATATCGTCACCATCGGCCTCCTTCTTTTTCTTTTCTTCTTTCTTTGATTTCACTGTCATCCAAGGGATTTGTGTGACAGGTTGAGATAAAGTAACTGGATCCACATCTCCTTCCAGACGTGAAACGTGTCTAAATGTCACTGGTGTATCTTTTCCAAATGAATTTGTAAACATCTCCACCATATCTGATTCTTCCTCGTTTTCGCCATCGCCTCTGGAGGGTAAATCACCACCGTAAGAAGCAAATCCACCACCGCCAAAACCAGGACGACCTCTGGACACAGCAGAGGGACCCAAGGAAAAGATACCACTGGCAGTAGATTCATCGACAATCACTAATCCATTTCCTCGTCCACGGCCACGACCTCTTCCTCCTCTTCCTCTTTCTCCACGTCCACGTCCACCTCCTCTTCCACGTTCACCTGAAAATCCAGGCTTTGAGTTCAATGCTTCGTCAATAGCTGAAGAGGATCTAATTATACGAAAAAATTAGCCATTGTCATATAGGTGTGTTGATATTATAACTTACACTTCTTTCTTGTTTCTTTTATTGGGAATAGTAGGTTTGAATTTCATCTATCAGCGAGGAATAATAGTGAGTAATGAAAATTACTATATCCAAAAGTCTCGTTTTCCTTACCTTTGCAGCACCACCTCGTGTCTTTTGACCATCGTTCACACTTTGTAATCTTCCTGAGCTTGATCCCTCGGGACGCATGGTACCAATGGGTGCTGACTTTACATGTTCAGTTGCTGGTGCTGCTTCAGTTGACTTTGACTCGCTTGATTCACCACCTTCACCAGAGGCAGCGGCTGCGGCAGCAGCAGCAGCGGCGGCTTCTTCTCGCTTGATACCAGCAGCAGTCTTACTGCCACCTCTCTTTACTGGAGCAAAACGTCTAGCTGTCTTTTTGACAGTGGGTGTAATAGGTGCTGAATCTGAGGGTTCGGACATGGCAAATGAAGTGTATAGTTTGATGGAAGAAAAAAAAAAGATTTTGAGAAATAATATTTTAGCCGTCACGAAGACGATTATGGTTCAGAAGTGCATTGATCGTCTGTTTGAGCACCAGGTTGATCACAACCATAGAGTAGCAAGTGTATACATCAACATAATGAAAAATTTGCTCTCAAAGTTATTAAATTGATCTCTTGCCATGATGTACAAAATAAAAATTATCTCATCATCCATAAACTACGTCTTTATATACTTTCTTTGAGTCTTTTGATTAATACTTCATATTCAGATTTGCTTTCAGGAGATGCTTCTGATGAAGAAGAGCAAGTATCATAATAACTTTTGATAGTAGCCAAGTCTTCTTTTTGTATAATGGGTTTACGGGGGGGGGGGGAGGACATGTTGTCGCAGGGCATCTGGAACCTGCATATAATTTGCTCTTTAACAACGGTATGGCCACTTGTATAAACTAGATATGTTAGTGAGGTGAAAGAATCACATATACTAATATATTTACATACTCTTTCAGATACAATTTTAAAAAATTCGTCAATACAGTCCACTGCACTTTCATTACTATGTAGTATCCAATAAAATAGTTGGAGGTGAGGTTTCTGGATTTGACGCGTTATTTTCATGCTCCTTTTGATATATTGGTTGTGAGAAATATACGTTCAATTGAAAGCTGAAAGTTATCCAAATACTTGGTCAAGCCTTTGTTTTTTCCGTACGTACTTGTTCATTGTCTTCATTGCTGTCTTTTTCACCAATTTCTCGTATTCTCTTGTTATGACAACACTGCATGTAATTCTGGTTTCAGTATTCAAAGAATCTTTGCTTTTTCTTCTCTCCAAATCTGTTCTTTTGATTGATAATAATAAGCTATGTAGGAATTTACGTTTCACCATTTTGTTCTCCAGACAAGTTTCCAAGCGTTGACAGTAGTTTCTAATGGAGTTTCCTAATAGAAATCTCTTGTACATGGTTTCCAGATAACTCAATATTGATATATATAACTCTTCACCTTCTTGTAATACAACTGATTCTGTAGAGAAATATACATCGAAAAAATCAGGCATTTTAGCCCAATCTTTTACTCCTTCAGTAGATACATGGATAACATGACAATTCTAAAGCTTCTCTTAAGCTGGGAGATAACTTATGTTCCTTATAAGCGCCATGCGGTTTAGGTAGATTGGGGGTGGGGGATGTTTTACAAGATGTCTTGGACATATTAAGAAGAAAACGCCTTTAACTAGCATATATAATACATCAGTAATAACTTAGTTAATAAAATGGATCACGAATTTGTGTGGCATAACTATGTAAAATTTTTATTTTGAATAGGATAGAAAGATTAAAATAAAAGTGGAAAACTACTAGGCTAATGAATGCAGCGCTAAAAAGAATAAAGGAGATACAAAAGAAGTTAAAGTACATCAGGTACACGGTGCATTATATATGAGCACTGTTTAAGCTTAATTTTTTTCATTGATGGTGATTTCATCCTCTTCAGCTTCGTTTTCGTTTTTTGTTTTTTCGTCTTCGTCGGGTTCATTTTCGCTTTCAGAATGACGGCGACGGGTAACAAGAGTAGTGGTGGCAACACCGTCTTCATCGGGTTCGTTCTCATCAGCTTCTTCTTCATTTTGGGTTAATTCGTTCTCATCAGCTTCTTCTTCATTTGTGGTGATTTCATTTTCATCTTCCTCTTCTTCGTCGGGCTCAACAGTACTTTTGACGGGAGCAGTAGTGGCGGTAGCTGCACCAGGAGCAACGCCAGGAGCGGTAACTGCGCGAGAGTGGAGTCTACGGAGCAACTTTTTACCAGTAATACTTCCAACTAGATCGGAAGCTTCACCCACAACGTCTTTACGACCAGCAGCAGCAGTCTTTGCAGTGCCAGCTTGAGGTGCACCACCAGTTTGACCACCGGGGCTAGCAGGACTTTCGTTTTCATTTTCATTCTCTCCCTCACCCTTTAGGCCGGCCAAGCTCGTCAATCCACCTAATCCTTCTCCTGCCAAGTTTTCAGCGAGGCCACTGGTCAATCCATTGGTTAATTGACCGGTGAGGTTTTCAGTTAAACCGTTTGCAACTCCCTCAGTGACCCCATTAGTCAAGCCTCCAGCAAGATTGTCACCAGCAAGTCCATCCAAACCACCAAGAGGTCTGGCAGAAGAAGCCATTATAACAGATGCAATTAAACCAAGGGAAAAAACGAGTATGGCGCATTTTTATTGTTCTAGTTAATATTGAATAAAGATAAAAAAAAAGCAATAGATGAGTAATTTTTTACTTGCTTTTATATTCATTATTTTTATCTAAAAGAGTTACTATGTTTACGCGTTTGCCCAAGAGCAAAAGAAGGGGTTGTTGTTGTATAAGATCGTCGTCTCAGACTTCATGGAAAAAGCCGAGCGAGCAAGAATTGGCGATCTTTAAATTTATGCAGGGTGTAACCTTCTAATGTTGCCATCATAACCCACCAGTAATAGTATAAGGAGATTTTCATATTGCATTAGCAAAAATTCTTATCTTTTTTCTCAAAGTTTTGCATATTCGTTTATGTTACATTTATGTAGAGGCGTGACTATACATGCAGAAAACGAGATTTTAAAGTTTCTCCTTACAAGCTTTTCTACGTATGTAGATCCCCTACTAGAGCTATTTTCTAAGCCTATCATTTTAAATTTTTAGGGTGTGTGACTGTAGTTACTAATATTCATGCAAAATAGTATTTAGAATCATAGAATGATACATGGATGTGGTATATAAATAATGGTAAGAGACAAGTAAGAATCTACTAAACTTACGGTTAAACCAAAAATAAGCAATGGTGGTAGGAAGGGTATATGTAAGAGAAGAGAAAGTACATACGTAGATGAAATAGATCATTTCATTCATTGATAGTGATCGCACCCTCGCTAAGTCTGCAAATCGTTTCACGTCTTTTCACTATCGGTGTGACGACAATAGGAGGTGATAGCAAAGCGGCCACACCGTCTCCATCATTCTTCATATTATTATGGTTTTCTTCAACTTTAGCGACTATATAGCTATATTTTCTTTTTCCTCTTCTATATAGAGCTTAGTGATGCTTTCGATGGGTTTATGTGGTGATGGAAGCAATTACAACAGAGGCAATACATTTCAATACATAGCTTGTTGTAAGAAAGTCACAGCGTTGTTGAACTTTGATTGTATATATCTATCTGCTTTATAACTATGATCTATGATAAGTACAAATTGTACGTAATCAAATCATTATGTCAAAGTATCTTTAAGAAAAGAAAAAAATTGTCGTTTTATTGAAGTGGATGAAATAGATCATTTCATTCATTGATAGTGATCGCACCCTCGCTAAGTCTGCAAATCGTTTCACGTCTTTTCACTATCGGTGTGACGACAATAGGAGGTGATAGCAAAGCGGCCACACCGTCTCCATCATTCTTCATATTATTATGGTTTTCTTCAACTTTAGCGACTATATAGCTATATTTTCTTTTTCCTCTTCTATATAGAGCTTAGTGATGCTTTCGATGGGTTTATGTGGTGATGGAAGCAATTACAACAGAGGCAATACATTTCAATACATAGCTTGTTGTAAGAAAGTCACAGCGTTGTTGAACTTTGATTGTATATATCTATCTGCTTTATAACTATGATCTATGATAAGTACAAATTGTACGTAATCAAATCATTATGTCAAAGTATCTTTAAGAAAAGAAAAAAATTGTCGTTTTATTGAAGTGGATGAAATTTACTATGATTTAAGAGGTTGACCTTTGACCTGGCTATAGACCAGCAAAAATATTACTATTCTCTAGCGTCTCCCAACAGGTTTTTCAGCGTAAGTAGATTCACCGTTTATGACATTCGAACCTGGTGGTAACTCTACCGGCTTCGCCTTAGGTTTTGGTTGACTACTACCAAGTAAGGATCCAATTGTACCAAGACTCAGAAGCGCCTTACCAAGAGGTATGGCAAAAGAAAAATCAATTATCGCAGCTGCAATCAGAGCAATGGAAAGTAGACTAAGACGCATTTTTCGGTGTGCTTATGTAGGTGTAATTGCCGGATAAAATACAAAAAGCAAAAAAGAGTAAACTGGTATTACGTACATATAAATGTAATTGCTTTTATATTCATTATAACTACTCAACAGCACTGCTGCACATGTGCACATGATTATCAAGAGGAAAAAGAAAATGCAAGCAGAAGATCGTTGTTGTAGGTTTATCAAGCCAAGAAGGTAAGATTATGTATTAAACAGTTATATGCAGGATCCTACACTTGTACGTACAAATCTTCGTGCCGTATCACT
>AZYI01000255.1:0-19286 GCA_000587855.1 Mucor irregularis B50
AATACGACGAACGGTCGAATGGTGTAGTTGGTTATCACATCCCCTTTACACGGGGAAGGTCTTCGGTTCGAGTCCGGATTTGATCATTCTTTTTTTACAGTTTTTTGTTTCGTGGCGGAGTTGGGAAGAGGTTGGATAAAACTTTTGCCAAGGAACATCGTTCAAGCAACGAGGGAATGCGCTTGGGGTTGGAGATTCACTCAAGGGAAAAGCGAAATTGCATTTCTTTTGCAAAAGTGGCGGGCATGGGGTGGGGAGTTGGATCTCCGGGTTACCTTCCGGGCAAATAGCTAAAGGTAGATTCAGAGAGCAGCGCACAGATGAAAGTAGCAAAAGAGATTCTTGATAATAAGCAGGCGATACCAATTATAACCAGGAGGAATGAGCACCACGTTATTTTTATAAAGGGAACGAACCCAAAGAAAGTAAAAAAAGTAAATAGAAAGAGGTACTTGCAGACAAGAGTGCAGTAAAAGTTAGAGTAGAGTAGAATAAAGTGAAGTATCGCTAATTTATATGGGTCAATAGTACGAAGAATATAATCAATAATTCAAAGAGGAAAGTCAAGTTTTTGCTTAAAAGTGAGAGGTGGCTATGAAATATACTTCCAAATATAATCGGTGTCTTTATGATGGAAAAGTAGTTACACTAAAGTCTAATTTTCTAAAAATATGGAAGTAAGCTAAAAGATCAATTCTAAAGAGGTAATATACAAAGGTATGATCTAAATATTATTCACATAAATGGTGTAGTTTTTGTAAGATAAAGTCCCAAATAAAGAAGGCATAGATGGCGGGAAAGCGCCAAGTACTTGATATTGAGCGAAGCCCTTGACGAACGTTGTATTGTCGTCTTGTGAGTCATCACAATCTTAATAATGAGCTTGAAATACGCAAGAGATCACGTAAAATCCGTTTAATACACCCTATTTATCGTTCAGATTAGGATTGTTGAAGAGAGGGTCAGCGGAAGTATTATATTGTGAGCATTCGACAGAATGGCTAATAGTATGAGATGACAGAGTGATCGTGCCTGAAATGTGTTGATATTTGCATAATATAAGTTGAAACTCAGTCAAGTTCTAAGGATTTCAAGTTTAAACCTACTAGTGTATTCGTTTTGAGCCAAAATATTGCCGCATAACATGTCAATTGGAAATGTAGATATTTAGCTCATATTGACCAAGCAAAAAATTTATTAGGAACTACAACATGCACATACATTTTAGGTGGCATCGTTGAATTATTGCATCATTTGTACCCGTATCCCGTGTGATTAAAGGTGTAAAATGCACTTTACCAGCTCTGGATTGAAGCGAATTTACATTTAACTCTAGCTTTGTATTAATTAAATTACTAGAAGACAAGAACTGCAATGAAATTTTTCATGGTGATACTCTCTGGAAAAGAATATAAATGTGTTGAAATAGTTTATAATAAGAGAGTATTTGCTCTTCAGTCTATTATCTAAGAAGCTCTGATTTATGTTAAAACTGCTTGAGTCATTCATGCATCATCAATTACTATCACTTCGAACTGAGGTTTTTATTTGATAATGATGTTATAATGTAAAATTCTAAAATATAATGCGTTTCTATACTACTCCCTGTGGTCACCAACATTGATTGTACCACTGACTTTGTTGCGATTGTTAAGACAAATCTTGATTTGTTCAATTTTTAAGCACTTGATGATTATAAAAGTGAAAGAAGAAGACTTGATTTTTTCTTCCGGTCTAAAAAGATTGGTAATGTAATGTTCGAATTTAACAACTTGATCATGGCTTCCCTCTCTTATCCACTTGTAAAACTGCTTCTTGATGGAACTTTTCTCCTCTATCATAAATACAATTTCTTCTTTGTGTTTGGAGAGATCCAGCATCTCGCCAATATCAAACATGAAATACTCCAGATGTAAATTTCCAAAGTCAAAAGTCAGGTTATTATTGATATCTTTCTTCAACTTGTAATCGTGCAGCTTCAAGTATTTTGTGTTTGGAAGTCGTTCTAAAATTGATGTCAGGGTCTCACCTGATCTTAAACACTGTACTAAAACATGCTTGAGTTTGTCGTCGGGATTTGTAGGAGTGCGGCCGGGAAACACTACCTCAGGCATTACAAGGTCGTAGATATCTTCGGTAAATTTGATCTCTTCAGATCCCACCTTGATCTGCAAATCTTTGTTGTAAGAGCTGATCCTCATGTGGAGACGATAAAGACTTGGGATTGTATCTAATAATGATTCAATTAAATCAAATGTGGTTGTACGCCATTCTTCTTTTTGACTTCCAATATATAAGGTGATTGACTGGATGTTCATCCTAGAAGAATCATAGGGTATAATCATAGGTATTGTGGGTACTGTAGGTGTTCTTGGTGTTGTAATTGAATGAGTGATTAGATCAGCTTTTGTAAATTTACAGAGAAGAAAAACACCTCCCTTTCGCTTCTTCAGCACAAGTTCGTGTCCCTATAATTCAAAGAGGAAAGTCAAGTTTTTGCTTAAAAGTGAGAGGTGGCTATGAAATATACTTCCAAATATAATCGGTGTTTCATGCAATTACTACAATTTTTCCGGATTCTTTTCAAGGACTAATTCCTTCTTTTCTCTCAAACATTTCATCTGGGCCTCCATCCCTCCAACGGAGAGACTTACGCAGTCAATCTTTGCCAAGTAAATGCAAAAATTTTTCATACATTCTGGACCAATTTCTTCCACCCACTCCATTGGCGTCTGTGAAACATCACAAGAGCCACCACAATCAAGTTCAAACATTTTCAGGTTAGAAATGTTTGACACAACATAATCGATCTGTCTGCGAGTAACCTTGGGAGCATGTATCCTTAGATATTCTAATTGCTGAATACTGCAGTTGATGTTGTCGACCTGAATGGAAAGATGTACTGGGACTTTCTCACCAACGATGGAAGGAACGAAAGGCCACAATTTAGGGATATTCACCTGAAATCTTTCATAAAAGGTGAGACTAACATGCTCGATATTTGCCAAATGCTTCCAGAACTTGCGTAGATGTCTTGTGTCGATTCTCCCCACCCATCCTTCTGAACCATCACATATGAGTTTGAGGATTTTCAACTTGGTGATATTCGATACAATATACTCGATTTGCTCTCTCGTGATCCCGTCAGCTCTTATTTTCAAACACTCTAGTTTACTGTGATCAAAAGGGCTGTAATTATCTTCGACTCGGAAAGCATTATTTGTGGTAAAACGTTTCAAACCTGGACAAGAACGCATTGCCTTGAAGATATCGAGCTGAATTGTGAGTGCTTCATGGTCATTACGGGGGTGAAGGTAAGAAATTGTAAGTTCACGCAACGCTGTAAATTCTGGCAAAAATGCGAGCATGTTTCCAGGCCCACCGTCCGCAGTGTGCTTGGTTGTAACTTGTAGGGAGTGCAATGTCATTTTTTGGATAGTGTTTTTGAAAGCGAGTAAGCAATGGTTGTATTGATCATTTTCTTTAGGATTAGGATAATGCTGTAATTTCACTAAGCTAAATTCTTGAATATTGGGTAAAAATTCAGCGAGCTTTACCAACAAGTCCATGTAATAATACGTGATACCCGGCGGTTCTTGCTCTATCTCAACTTTTTTTACATTTGGCAGGTAGGAGAGCAGTGTTTTAAATTCCAAATCACTCAACTCAAGCAGAAAAGGATACCCTAGCGAATCAAAACCATTCAATCCTTGACAAAAGTTGCCCATATTTCTTTCTTGTTGAGAAAGACAGCGTAACAACGCGCGAGCTTTTCTATAAAGTGTGATATTTCTATACAATACGCGGCAAGCCGGTATATACCAAGAACGACAAACCAAGGCGTAATTGAAAAAATTGGAATTTCTTTGGCTTAAGTCGGTAAACTCCAATATTTTCACTAGAACCTCGTGTGGGATGCGTTGGACTGACATAATTTTAATGTTAAAATTGAGAAGAAAGAGGGAAATAAAGGGAACTCGTATATCCTACCTATTTATGTTTAATTTTTACCGTAATTAATAAATCTATCATTACTATAGCCACAATCAATCAAAGTAATCTGATTAAAAAAGTTGGCCGATTCACTCATGTATACAAAGAGACGTTTTTAATTGACTTCGTCTTTCTCGTTTGGACTCATTATATTAGAAAAATGAATATTTGATTGAGTATAAGGTTTATTATTGAAATTCCTTTTTATAGCAGGGATGATATTTATCTTTATGAATATTCATGCAATTACTACAATTTTTCCGGATTCTTTTCAAGGACTAATTCCTTCTTTTCTCTCAAACATTTCATCTGGGCCTCCATCCCTCCAACGGAGAGACTTACGCAGTCAATCTTTGCCAAGTAAATGCAAAAATTTTTCATACATTCTGGACCAATTTCTTCCACCCACTCCATTGGCGTCTGTGAAACATCACAAGAGCCACCACAATCAAGTTCAAACATTTTCAGGTTAGAAATGTTTGACACAACATAATCGATCTGTCTGCGAGTAACCTTGGGAGCATGTATCCTTAGATATTCTAATTGGCTGTAATCAAAGGACCCTTCACATTGATCGTCTTCCACAAAAGCATTGCTTACGGAAAAACGCTTTAATGCCGGGCAGGAACGTATCACTGTAAAAATTTTAAGCTGAAAGGCTCCACCGCGAGGACGAGCATTAATGATTTCAAGATCGCGCAACGCTTTGGACTCTTGTAAAAATGATAGAATGTATCCAGATCTACCGTCAGTTGTATGAATAATCTTATCCAATGAGACCAAGGACATTTTGCGGATAGTACTTTTGAAAGTGAATAAGCAATCATTGTAAAGCTGGTCTTCTTCTGAGTCGTATATTTTGTGGTGCTTTTCGATTTCTTGAATGTTTGGTAGCAGGTGTGGGTATGTCATTAATAGGTCTAGGTAGTACAGTGTGTACTGGTGTTGCCACAACTGAATATGTTTGACATTTGGCATATATGAGAGTAGCTGCGTAAACTCCATACTATTCAGAGGCTTCTCATTTCTGAGCGACAAAAACCTCAATGATTTACAGAACACACCCATGTTTTTTCTTTACTCAGAGAGACAGCGCAATAACTTGCGAGTATCAACGGGGATATCAATTTCTTCATACAAGATAGAACAAGCGGGTATACACCAAGATCGACAAACCAAAGCGTAGTGATGAGTATTGTGTCCCCATGTGTCTTCCACAGCCGACCTTAGTATTTTTTCGAGAATTTCGTTTGGGATAAGCTTGCTTAGCATAGCGTTGATGTAATGAATGTAGAGAAAAAGACGAAAAAAGACTTGATCCCCTTTTTTCTTCATATAAGTCCTAGTGCTGTGTAACCATAGAGCTTTCTACTTTCATTTCATTGTCCTTATGCATTCAAGAGGGAGAAAGCATGGTGCCTGAAGCCGTGACCATATTTGGCAATCCCGATAATCATAAGCTTTGAATATCAAATATGAAAGACCAATAGCCACAGGAAACCATACTAAAATCGAATGGTTGAATTAAAAT
Source organism: Mucor irregularis B50 (assembly GCA_000587855.1). NCBI lineage: Eukaryota > Fungi > Mucoromycota > Mucoromycetes > Mucorales > Mucoraceae > Mucor > Mucor irregularis. Next base: position 5,525 of record AZYI01000255.1, read on the forward strand.
TTCAAGCACTAATGCTATCAAAGTAAAATCAAAAATGGCCCCCTTCATGCTTTAAAAAGCATTTTGTTCCTCGGACTGTCATTTCGTGACCGTTTTATTTTTTTTTTCCTCTGCTATATTGTTGAGAGAAGAGAGCTAATCAAATTTTTTGTCAAGACAGCGTTTTTTTTTTTTTTTTTACCTCTTCTTTATATATCAAAAAATGGCTTCTTTGCAATCACTGAAAGCTCCAACTCTAATGAGCAAGAAAACACAAAAGGCAGTTCAAGCCGACGAAGACGATGTTATTATCGATGCCACTGCGTTACCTAGTCGCTCAACTGAAGACGACGTTACTATGGACGAAGGATCTTCTAGCGACAAACCCAACTTTGCCCCTGCTAGTGCGGCCGAGTTAACGGTATGAATGAATTGTCAGCTTATTGCCATTGTTTTCCTTGGTACTAAATCGCCCGGGATCTTTATCCTATATAACTCTTTTAGAAAGTTGTGAAAGGCTCTCGTAAGATCCCCATTCCTCCTCACCGTATGTCACCCTTGAAAAGACACTGGTTGGAGATCTATTCACCCTTAGTTGAACATATGAAGCTGCAAGTTAGAATGAATGTCAAGACCAAGACTGTTGAACTTAAGGTTAGTTACCGTCTTTTATAAGGATATAATGAATTTAGCGTTGACTTTTACGACAAACAGACTTCACCCTCTACAGAAGATGAAGGATCTTTACAAAAGGGTGCTGATTTCCTTAGAGCATTTGCTTTGGGTTTTGAAGTTGAGGATGCTATGGCTTTATTAAGATTGGATGATATTTTCTTGGATACTTTTGAAATTAAGGATGTCAAGACATTACATGGTGATCATTTAGCTCGTGCTATTGGTCGTATCGCTGGTCGTGATGGTAAAACAAAGTTCACAATTGAGAACGCAAGTAAGACGAGAATCGTCTTGGCTGATACGTAAGTGAATTTGTGGTTACTAGTGAATACCAAAGTAGGAACCAAAACTAATTTTTGTTGTTTCATTGATAGTAAAATTCATATTCTCGGCTCTTTCCAAAATATCAAGATTGCTCGCGATGCTGTGGTCAGTCTCATTTTGGGTAGTCCTCCCGGTAAAGTGTATGCTACCCTTCGTACTATTTCTGCTCGTATGAAGGAGCGCTTTTAGATCGTACAGTCCAATGCACCACTACAGCTCAATTCATCTATTCTCTCATTACTCAATAACTGCTACCAACACCCTCTTTTACATAAGTTTCTATCTTGTTTCTCTTTTCTATTATTATTTCCCATTCGATTTTTGACATATATATATATAATGTAAATCCACCATAAAAAAATTAGAAAATATTATAACTTTTTACTGATGCAATCTACTTGGGGGGCTTTATTGATTTTTGTTGGTCGAAAAGACGAAGTAGATTCCTTTCTAGCATAGCAACTGTCACTTTTCCAACAGACGGCACAAAATACTTGGCTTTTTCTACAACTTTTGAGTCAAAATTAGCAAAAGTAGAGAAATTTATTGCAATCACTCCTGGCTTTAAGATTTCTGTCGGCACTTTATAGCCAAGAGAAGGTACACCGGTGATGACAATATCTGAACTGGAAACTGCCTCTGCGCAAGTCAATAAGGAATCTGTCACCTTGCATGAGGGATTATCTTTGTATTTCATGACTTCTTGTACATTATTGGCATCAACGGAAAAGACGACTGCTCCCTCGTTTGCTAGTAACGCGGCAAGGGGTCTTCCAACTATTTCACTTCTATTGATGATGGTGACTCTGACTCCTTCTAAGCGACTTCCATACGGTAAATTAGGTTTGTATTCGCCTATATACTCAAGTATCTTTTGGATTGTTTACTATATCTATTTTTGATCGCATAACATCTCATAATGCTCTACCTTGATTATAGCGAGTGGTGTGCATGGTATATTAGTTTTCTTTGACTTTTCATTGTCGTCTATTAATGCTCTATTTTGATATACACTTCTTATTGCTGTCTGTCCCAAACCTTCAACATCTTTTAAGTGGTCGACTCTATTTTGCAAATAAAGATCTTGATGATCACCAAAAACAGGATAATACACCATAATTCCATTTACACTCAAGTCCGTATTTGCCTTCAGAATACTCTTTTCTAAATTCAATTTATCGACATGTTCAAGTTTGAAATCGATCCCGACATGCCGGCAAGACCTTTCTGTCCATTCAGCATATTTTTTCGCTGCGGGATCTTGATTAGCGAGGAATCCTACCAATGTAGGCTTGATCCCTGTCTCAAGTATGAACTTTCGTGTCTGGTTTCTATAGAGTTACAATTCCTTCAGTGACATTGAGAACCCAAGAAGAACACAACAATCTTGTATACCTAAAGTGGGAAGCCACTGTCGAAGATAGTACAGTTTTACAAATGGTCATCTTTTTATAAGCAATGCGGAATAATAGAAAAAATTGTTTGCTGCCTCTAATTTGACAGGTTATTATATTAATTAAATATGCGTGTGGTGGCTTTTCATATTGACACTCAAATCATTGTAAATTCAAATAATGCAATAGTCGCGATGCTCGGGATATGTTATATGTACAGTCTATTATCTTTTTCCTCCTTTTTTGCCACCATTTGACTTCTTCTTTGTACCTTGGCGCTTGATTCTCTCAATGTCTGACTTTTTGATTGTTAAAGTAGCACCCTTCATACGACCAATGCCGTTTGTGATACCTGGGTCACGATTACGCTTTTTGACTTCGGTTTTGACATAGAGATGCTTAAGAGACTTGTCGTATATGCCTAGATCCTTGGCCTCTTGCAATTTGGCAATACCCTTCTGCTTTCTCGATTCATCTAGACTCAATTTTAAGGACAATGGCATCTTTTCCCCCGGTGAAGACTAATAAAATAGGTATAGCTCTTGAGAAAACATGATCTAAATATGTGTGAAAATGCTCCAAACATTATACCTTGGCGCCTAAACTCTCCAATTTCTTCATTGTGTTTTTTCTCCTTTCCTTAGATGTCATTTCGTCTCTTTCTATAAGTTGAGATATCATGAATATCGCTACAACATATTTTACCTTAGTTCCCAACAAATGACTTACCAAGCTCTTCCAAGAGATTTGACGTCGCTAACAATTGTTTCAACTCTAGATCGTGCTTTTGATTCTCACTGGTGCAAGAGAAGGTGAATACAGGTTTCTTTAGGGATGGAAGCAAATAACTTACACTTCTTCCTCCAAGTCTTTGGCAGTGGGCTTATTCTTTTGTTCCACCGCAATATTAGAATCAGCAACGGAAATTCTCGAATCCTAAATAGAATAATCAGTTAAAAAGCGCTACGTTGAGTTGCTTGCTAAATTTATTACCAAAAATCTCTTCTTAGAGGCTTTGTCCTCTAAAGTTGGCTTTTTTTGCAAGACGGAACCATCAAATACTACAACTTTAGGCTCACTGACTTTGGTCTTTGTTGGTTGCTCTAATTTGTCTGCGAAAATTTTACTTCGCACTTGTCTAGATTCAACTCTACTGCAGTGATTAGAACCATATTATCAGTACTGATTAGTGTGGACCTTACTTGGAAGCAGGTGTCTTTCGCTTTAAGCCCTTATTCAAGTGCTTATTGCCAGCAGTATTCGCTTTCACGCTGCTAATTAAACTTGCTAAAGACGACATGAGGTAGTCTTTCAAGAAGCACGTTATTTTGCCTAGTAGAAAAATATTTCAAGCAAATCAACCATAAGCCACTCAGATTGCTTGAATTGCAGGAACGGATTCGGCCGCCGAAAATATAATGAAATCAAACGTGTTACAATGAATGCGGATAGTCTGCCATAATCAGCTGCAATTGACTAATAAGAGCAACGTATTCTTGTGTAGATGATGTAAAACTAATTTTAGAAGATCAGACCCTCTCGTAGTCTTTACAGGTGCGCGCGAATAGGTATGATGTTTTCACCCATAAAATAGAATAGCCGCTTTTTTGACCGCGGACATGACATTCCGATAATGATTTTTTTTTCGATTAAACGTATTAACCCCTATAATACATAAATACTGGGGAAAAACTCTCTTCTTTTTTTAATATCACTTTCTTTCTTTTGTACTTTTTTGAAACTTGCATATATTTTATATAAAAAAAGAAATACATTAACTTTAATCATGATTGAAGTAGCAAAGGACAGTATTGCGTCACTCATAAACCTGTATCATGAAAATCAGGATAAATTGACAAACTCTACAATCACAAAAAAGCAGTGCATAACAGTATCAGCAGCAGCAACAATTACATTCATTGCATGGAAGATATACAGAAGAGTCTCAGCAAAAAAGAAGAGTATTGATCCTACACTGCTTCCTCCTTTGGTAAAAGGTGGTGTCCCTCTTTTGGGAAATCTCTTACAACTCGAAAGCAATCCAAGCGTCTTCCTAGACTCAGCAAGAGACAATCTTGGTCCTTGCTTCCGTATCCAGTTGCCAGGTCAAGGAAAGTTGACTGTCGTTACTGGTCCTTTGATTGGAGAAGTCATGAAGAATACCAAAAATTTCAATTTTAGCCTTGGTATCGAGTCCATAGTCCCCGCTGCTAAAGTGGTGAGGGAATCCTACAAGCACAAATTTATCGTTGAGGACATAAGCCCAAGGGAGAAACATCCTAGTAAGTCCCAATTATATCAATTTCATGTAACCATGATTATTGATTTCCCATTTTGCAATAGTTGTATATCCTATCAAACATAATTTCAAAGAGAATCAAATTGACATCTTTTCTGAACGAATTCAAACTGCTCTCAAATACTCACTCGAAAAAGAGCTCTCTTTAGAAAAAGGCGAGGAAAGATTAGTGGACACATGGTCGCTCCTCACAGTTCTTATCTCAAATATATCTTGCCCTTGCTTTGCTGGTAGTAAAGTGGGGCATGATGAGGATCTTATCCGTGGCATGGCTACTTTCACGCAAAAGATTATCAAAGCAGGTGTATTTTTAAGTTTCTTTCCTGACTGGTTAGGCAAATTTCTTGTACGAAATTTCTATTCTGTCGAACATGAGATGGATCTTATCATGAAACTATTGGTGCCCGAATTACGTAAGATTCGCAATGGTGAAGTCGGCGATGACTATGAGGTGACATTTGCCACAATGGCTCTCAATCTGCCTAAGGAGGATGGCGGGCTTAGAACTGTGGAAGATGCTGCATATTATTTCAACAGTATCGCTTTAGCTAGTATTCATACTACCTCTCACTTTGCTTCTTTTGCACTGCATGAACTCGCTTGTCGCCCAACACTTGTAGAGGATTTAAGAAAAGAAATCGCGACTCTTGGTAACGACATTACTCCCGAATCCGCCGCGACACTACCATTGTTGGATTCTTTCTTCCGTGAAGTACTTCGCTTCGATGTTGATTATTTGGGTATGCATCATCTCGCGTTACAAGACTCTACTTTATCGACCGGTCATGTTATCCCCGAAGGAAGTATTGTCGTGGGAGCTCTCGAGCAAGTTCATCGTGATCCCCGCTTTTTACCAGTAGATCCCGATAGTGGGGAGTTGATAATGGGTGATTCTCCCTTAGAGGTTTTTGATGCTTACCGCTTTGTAGATAAGAAGATGAAATCCACTACTGTTGGTCCAAACCATCTCACTTTTGGTATTGGTGCTCATGCATGTCCTGGTAGATATTTTGCAGCCAACGAAATTAAGTATGTTCTTGTAGAGATGCTTATTCGCTACAATGTTCGTACAAAGTCTGGCGCTCGTGCCAAGGATAATGTGCTTTTCGGTATGACCAGATTTCCTCCTAATGAGCATTTAATATTCGAGGGACTGTGAGTCAGTTAAGATCTTGTACTCCATTTTTCTAATACTTTATTTGTACAGTTTAATAAATAATTAATTAATCAATGAAAATATGATACTCTGCTTTCTAAGTTAATGCTACATGAAAACACTTTCGGTTTCGAAAATCCATCTACTTGTGATAAAATTTAACACTTGAATTAATTGAGATTTGTGTATAAATACAAGATCAAAAGTTATAAGTGGTGGAGGCATACTATTGATTGCATCTTCTGACCATGGTTGACTTGACATGATAAACTGACTCGATGATAATACCCCTTTATATATGCACATTTATAAATATACAAAAATTTGAAATAAAGTCTCGACTGATAGACTGAAATGGTAAAAAAAGATTCCTTAGAGGCGTTAAGAATAATGCACTCCCTTTGTAAGAAAATTGCCACTATTTGGTTCCCAAATTTACAATTTAACTGCTGGCGGGGTTACGGGTTTGATGAAAGAGAGAGAATCTAATTTCTGAGAGAGGTCTTCAAAATAATACGCGATTTTTGAGCAATCGAAACCAGGACTTTATCACATTATAAACTGGTCAATTGATTATGTGTCTTCAAATAAAGATGTTCAGAAACAATCAATATGATAAACCTTTCGTAGCAATCAAATTTTGATTGTTTATTAGTAGAGAGAATTACAGAAATGAAAATATTCTGTCCTATTCCCCCCTTTTAAAATACAGGAGCTATAATAATTAGCACGAATGGTAATTTTGTGGAACAACATCGCAACATTGGCAGCCATGTCTGCACTTTAATTTCAATTTATTGTTTGCTTGTGCATGTACAGGTAGTTTGAGTGAAAAATGAAAAAACTCAGCGCAATACGCAAAAATAAATTGCGATTACTCTCGTGTAGCTTATCTCATCAGACAAAATTAAGACTTTGGAGCTCCCTAAAGTCTATTCGATCGACTTAATAGTTGAGGACGTCCTATAACAAGCAAAAAAGTATGACTATGCAGTTGACATTAGACCAGCTTTTAAAGAAATTTTATAAATGTTATGAGTACAGTTCAAGATATTATGACAGGGAAGCAACGGAGCAAGGGTGATCGAAAAAATAGAAAGAGGGGAATTAGTGAAACAGGGGGCAAGTAGTTGTACAATATTATCAATTAAAGAACAAACGGTTTTTTTTTTTACATCATGATGCTATTCAAATTTTCATTCAAGATTATATCAGACACAGCCATCATGACATGTTGCAACAAGTGTGTATCAGTTGCGTCAGTGAAGTGGACATAAACCCGCTTATCGGGCTTATGGTTGAGTCTTTGAAATCTTGTTTTGAAATATAGTTTTGCTGTGTCATAAGAGGTGGTATGCTCTGATTTTCTTTGTAAGATTCTCGAGTTGTACATTTTAAATGATGCTATATATTTACCTTGATAATCTGGGAAATAATCTGATATAGGTGAGTACTTGATCTTTTTCTTAAAGATATCGATCTTATTTAACAACAAAATCATTGAGGTCTTCTTGAACCAGTGAGAATTACAAGTGGTATCAAACAACATTAGCGCTTCATGCATCTAACGCCAAAACCGTTAATAAAAAGACCAAAGTGATAAACTCTGTGAGATAGTTGAAGTGATTATTACCTGATTCTATACAATGAAAAAAGAGCCTATTAATCATCATGTTTACCACGCTCTCAATGATTGCTAAGTACTTACGGAATCTCGATCCTCTGCTAAACATTGATCGTACCCACTGATAGCAACGACAAACAAAATGGCAGTAACATTATCGAAACAGTGAATCCATTTTTTTCTTTCGCTTCTTTGACCACCGACATCGACCATTCTATAGGTGAGAGGTCCTAAATCAAATGTTGTTTCGATAATCCCAGTTGTTTTCGCTCTGCATCGAAGGATATCTTGGTCAGAGGGTTTATATTCAGGTCCCCATAAGGTATCTAGTTTATTAAAGAAACTATTGAAAGATGAATTATTATTTGAAATAAATTGATAATTATTTAAAGCTTACTAGGATATATTGTCGTGAAGTGCGATGGTGTTGCCTCTTCTACGAGCTTTTTGAATTGTATCATTTTGCCACAGGCATTTGAGAGGTTTGAGATAAATTTCTGGGAAGGGTTCATTTTCTTCCAACGATGGTGTATCAATAAATAAACTGGCGTAACCCTAAAACGTACGTATTTAAATCGAGTAAGTAGGATTGAATAAAAGATGAATGAGATTGAACATACAAGTGCTGTTGGGTCAGTAATTTGCAAATTCATTAGTTCTAAAGCTTCCAACAAGGTTTGCATAGTAGTAAAAACGTTGAAAAATACAACTACTCGAAAGCCCTCTCTTTCACTTGATTTGAAACCAGAGGCATGAATCAGTCGCATTTGCTTTAAAACTGTCGATTTACCAGATTCACCCGCACCTACAAAAAATTGTTAAAAGTGGACTTATTTCAAGCGTAGGACGTAGGCACCTACCTAGCAGTAGCAGTTTTACTTCTCTTTTCATACGCTTTTGATCAGCCTTAATTTGTTTATCTATCGAGCGACTGATAGCTGAAGAGCTCACTCCAGCTTTATGGCTGCCAGAGGAGTTTGTTGTAGTGGAACTTGTAGTTTTTAAACTACTTTTAATATTTCCCATTTCTTCGGATTCAAATGTCGAAACTGTTCAAGTTACTCTATCTCGTATAAGGAAATAACAAAAAGGGGGAAATTGAAAAAGGGATGGTAGAGGGCGAAAAGAGGAAAGGATAGTGGAAACAAAACACTTTCTATTTTATCATTTGGGGTGTTGAAGAAGGTATCACAAACTCGTATATTTAGTTCATTATTGTATTGTAAATGGAAAAAAAAAACGCGATCTTTGATAAATGACATTGGAAAAAATTGTTTATTCTGTGCATTTAAAAGTTTATAATCAGTAAACAACAAAGTAAGTCAAGTGCGCTTGTGCGTGTGTATAAAGCAAGGTCCATGTAGCAACACTATTAAATTTGTGAATCTACCTCATGGCAAACAAAGAAACAAGGTTAAGGTTTACTGTATCACAAAGTAAAAAATTTACTTTATACGTGCTATTATCTTCTTAGTCGATAGCGATTGTTGTGCTCTCTCCTTCAACTTAAATATATGAAAAACAAGTAACATGATCAACCCCTTTCCTTCTTGAGATCAAAAAGTGTTTATAGTGAAAATCAAATAAAATGTCAATATTTTTCCTAATCTTTTGTCAAACAAAGATACACAAGCATATTTTAAGCGTGAAAATCACAAGTTTCATTTAATCAGGCATTTTGTTCTAGTCAATCCCCGCAGTTTGGGTCGTCGCGAACACCGCTTTAAACGTTTAAAGAAAACTACTTATATATTTATTTTTTTTATAATGTAAAAATGGAATGCAAGTATGTTACTAGTTTCTTTGCTCTTCAATAAGGTTCCAACCCTTGCGCCATAAAAGTGAAGAGTAATTGCTGACAGGACCTTCCATACCGAAAGAAATAGGAGCGAAATGAATGAATGTAGCGATGACAGCAATATAAGCAGGAATAAAAACTGCATATTGCACAGCCTTGGAGCTATTGCGAGTAAAGTGATCCATCAAGAAGGGAGCCATAATGATACTGAAATAGAGAGCAGGGAAATAGTGATGCAAATAGGTGACACGTCCCATAATGAAAAAGGGAATATAATGGAAAAACCAGCCAAGGAACAAAGTTTTACCAGCATAGAAAAAGTGATCCCATTGAGCGTTACTCAAATCATAAATCTTTCGTTGCATGCGAATAATGTAAAATGCGGTGGCACCCAAAAATGCAATTATTGAGCCAATGGACATCCACCAAACAATGGGGTTACCAAGAAGGTAGTACTTGATATCATTTTCTCCCCAACCACACATACGAAGACCAATAGAGACGAAGGGCCATTCACTTGGTTCTGAGGAAAGAATGTCGTACTTGTCAGGATCAGGAGTTAAAGCATTATTGGAGTTCCACATGGCCATATTTAAAGTGAGGAAATCACGGAAGAAGTGGGTCTTGTATGCGTTGGCGGGTGCGGGAGGTAATTTTGAATTAAAGTGCTCTTCAACATTCCACATGGAGTAGGGACTATCAGTGCGGTTATTTTTGTCACAATAAACTTCAATTTGCTTGAAACCCCACTGAGGCAAGACACTGTTATCGGCAGTTAAAAGACAATTCAACTTTTCGTGGCGAAGACGGAAACGAGTAGTCAATGAGCGAACACGCTCTTTGTCCTTGTATACAAAGTCATCCACAATTTCAACCTTCCAGTTGTCGTTAATATCACCCACGGTATCGTTTCCATAACCACTCACTTCCCATTGACCTGTAGTAACAGGGGCATTGACAGGATGACTGTGAAGATTACGAGAGGTAGGAACATGTTGGAGGCGGACATAGTCACCATCCTTTACGAAACGAACAAAGTCCTCATCAGCTGATTCATATTCATTGATATCCTTATCTCTAGGTGCGCGCAAATACCAATGATTGTTTGAATCTTTGTGGTGGTAACATGTAACTTGTTGCTGCTTTGAACCTTCTGGGTAAGTTTGAATATGAGAGTGCAATAAACCACCTCCAAAACCAGCATTCTTCAAAGTGAATTCGGAATCATAAGCAAGTTCTGAAGTGAAGCATAAATGGGGTTTAGATGATGCGTTTTCGGACACACTTTTTAAAAAAAAAACTTCCTAAGGGATTGTTGGCAATAGAACTACCCTCCAAATTAGCTTGAAAGAGAGAGCTCATTTGAGCATCCCCAGAGCCACTCTTGTAAAGTAAAGCAAAATGTGCAACGAAACTCAGGATGTAGATAGTAGCAGGAATAACAATCAAACCAATGACACGAGCAATCCAGTGATTAAGATATGTCTTTTTCGGCATTTGCAAGTCACCCCACATGTCCCAAAGATCCTCTACAGTGTACACACCAACAACAGCGACTGCAAACAATCCAACCCACTTTACACTCAATACACAGCCTAAAGAAACACCTGTTAAGCAAAGCCAAGTCCACCATTTTACAGAGAATGATCTTTTGAAAAAGTTAGTTCTTATAATTTACCAAAAAAGCGAACGTTTGAGAGAGACTTACTCTTGTTTAAGATTGTGAAAAGTTGTAAGAGTATAGAGAGAGGTACAAGTAAAGAAAAGAAGCATAGAATCAAGCAAGATAAATCTACTGATAGTCAGGTATGCGTTATCTAATGGGAGAAATCGGTTCTATTAATACTTCAGAACCAGTTTACAGGAACATAATCGTTTTACCAAGTAACACCATGGTGGCAGCTAAAATAGAAGCTTTCAAAGACATTTTTAATTGAACAGCAGTGAGATATGCAACAGGGACCATCATAGCACCGAAAAACGCGTTAAAGATACGCATAGAAGCGTAATTGACATTATCAGGATAAGTTGCGCCTGATTCAAAACCAAATGAACCATCATAACCTCCAACCCATCCAGCAAAACCATTCAACATCTTTCCAAGAGGGGGGTGCACATCAAAGTAGAAATCATGATTCAAATAGTGCGATCCAAACTTATTATGTAATTGAAGAATTGTGTTACAACATGTATAAATTAATCGTTTCCATCTATATTTACCTTGCCGAAATGTGCCTAAAACAACAAATAATCATTTAACTCATTGCAATATACCATATATCATATTTCACTTACTTCGTCCCAGACAACTTGGTTACTGTGTGTGATCTTTCTGAATCTTGTCCAAAAAGACAGTAATGTCAAAATAATTGTTATGATTGTGTGTTGGTTTTTTTGCAAGAAAGCAATGTTCTACATTTTAAAGAAATCGAGATTTTAGAGAGAAATTTTTTCTAGAAAAGAGATAACAAAACTACCTTGTTTGAGGAATATACAATAGGGCGCTGGGGTTGATGTTGATATTTATAGTTTTTTTCTTTGATATCCTCTGTTTCGTTATAATCAATACCATTATAATCGTCGCCAGACAAAGCAGCATAATCCTGTTGCTTTTCAGACAAAGGAATATGTCTTCTCTTTATTGTAGCCATGGTTCCTTAGAATGTCTCAACGACGTAAGAAGTTATACGCGTAAACAAGAAATTTAAAAGAAATAAAAGAAAGGAAGGAGGTCCAAAGGAATGTGTGTGATTTTAAATCATCATTTTATATTTGAATTTCCGTCGAACAACAATCTCGAGGTCACTATATCCCCATCCAGAAAGCAGCCCTTCATGAACGCTCTTCACTAAATTCATTCTTTCATCACTTGAAACCAACGCATTAATCTTAAAGAAACCATCGGCTCCCAGATTTCAAGCATATTGTTTTGTATGATGGAGGAGGTCTTGAAGTTTGGAATTAGATAGAGCATACTTGACAGCCGCATTTTTTTTTCATTTTGAGGAAGTATAATCAGAATTGTATGGATAGGGATTTATTTAACTTCGAAAAAGATCCGTAGACTAATTTTCTAGCAAATTGGGTCAAGATGCGAAGGTGGCAAGTCCAGAACTATCTGACTGACACCATTGAAAACGCACTGAAAATGGATCATCAGAAAAGTGCTGATGATTGTACAAGCCCTGACGCATCCTTCTGTGTGAATGAAAATGAGCTTAGTAAGAGGTATAACTTCAGTTTATATAAGCGCTTGTAGTAATTGTTCCTCAGATATAAAATGGTAGTAGCGGTAATGATTGATGTTGCTGGCGTTGTTTCCAATTAATTTTTGGTTGGCTATTCTTTTTAAATCAGTTTTGTTTAAAGCTGTGCAAAGATTTCAAGCATATTGTTTTGTATGATGGAGGAGGTCTTGAAGTTTGGAATTAGATAGAGCATACTTGACAGCCGCAGTTTTTTTTTTCATTTTGAGGAAGTATAATCAGAATTGTATGGATAGGGATTTATTTAACTTCGAAAAAGATCTGTAGACTAATTTTCTAGCAAATTGGGTCAAGATGCGAAGGTGGCAAGTCCAGAACTATCTGACTGACACCATTGAAAACGCACTGAAAATGGATCATCAGAAAAGTGCTGATGATTGTACAAGCCCTGACGCATCCTTCTGTGTGAATGAAAATGAGCTTAGTAAGAGGTATAACTTCAGTTTATATAAGCGCTTGTAGTAATTGTTCCTCAGATATAAAATGGTAGTAGCGGTAATGATTGATGTTGCTGGCGTTGTTTCCAATTAATTTTTGGTTGGCTATTCTTTTTAAATCAGTTTTGTTTAAAGCTGTGCAATCATTGCCAGGTCGGACGAAGGACGGAAGGCCTAGGGAAACGTTGAATTTTGGCTGGAAAAAATAAAAGTTCGAGTGGCGATAACATCGATCAAAGTGATCCTTTAATTGTTTCTTGGATATTTGAAATGTTTACCATTCTCGTTGCGAATAAAGTAAGCATGGAAATGTTTCTCTGTGTGTCCCGGCTCGTTTAATGAAAGGAGCTCTCAATGTTTATCGTATTGTGATTAATTCTTCACAATCAGGAGACCATCAACCCGTCTGAATCAAGCATATCTGACGTATCCAAAAATTGTGCACATATGACTAAAAGCTGCATTTTTAGTCTTGCTCATAACTAGAAAGCACCACTTTACTATTGCTATGAACTCTTTGACAATTGAGATAATACCTCAGGTCGATCTTTACGTGGTATAGTATATAACAGGCACTTTTGTGGGAAAGTGATAAATAGGCGTGGTAATTTTACTCTGGCAAATAAGCTTCATTGGTCGATGTAATTCCAGTGGTTATTGATAAATTCTAAGCTATTTAACTTGTAGTGAGCCATACACTTTTCCCTTTTTACTCAGTTCTTTTAAAGAAAAGTATCCTACATGACTCGCAGTAAGAAAAGAAAGCAAATCACACAGTATGTCGGTAATACCACCCTTGCTCCCGAACTG
>AZYI01000256.1:0-60047 GCA_000587855.1 Mucor irregularis B50
GCTTCTTCAACGCGAAGAAGTCGCGATTGTTTCCTGCAAATATGACAATAATTAGAATTAGAATAAACAATTATTTAAATAGGGATGATATCTTTTACTTACGATTCAAGATCTGCTGGCTTTGGTGATGGTGGTGCTTGATACTGGTATCTAATTAGAAAGAGAAAAAAAAGTAAGTCTATGTGTCTGTAAATTCAATAACTTTTGTATACTTACTGGCAACCCACAAGAGAAAGAGAGGAAGAGAGCAACCGAGAAAAGGAAAAACCCAGAAACAGAAGGCAAACAAGCAGACGAGAAAGCAGTTCTCAAAGCCGAAATGGCGGTCCAAATCGTGATAAACAATGGTGCCCGCAGCAACCAAGAAAAAAACATCGACCAAATAGTGGCGAACGAAGTGAGAAAAAAACTCACATGCTTCACCAAGCAACAAGGAGTAGCCAATAAAGAGCAAAACGTTAAACGTCGTTTTATCGCTTTCGAGATAGGTTTGGTAATTCATCGCTAAGACTGAATAAAGGTAAAGAAAAAAGGAAAAACAAAAAACAAAGAGAGAAAAAATTTTTATCAAAACAGGAGGTGCTAAAACTAAACGGTCACAGTCGATTACGTGATTTTAGCGTAATATTTTTTGTTTCTATGTTGTTCTATGATATTTGTGCAACAATCAATTGTATTTGTTATTGTTATATTGCTTTTTTGGAAATGTACAGTGTGTCCAATCAAATTAAAAGCTATTCTAAGCAACATTTCGTCTCATGGTTGAAATGTGCTATTGCCTCATGCCCACATGGCAACAGTAGCAACCTTCGAACTTGCTTAGAGTGAGTATTTGACTTTGGAGAATACATTTGCCACTTGATGTTGGCCATTTCAGTGACATTTAAAGTTTCATGTGTAACCTTTATTCAATTGCCGCATCTTATTTTTTTTAACCAGGCCCCTTATTAATTTACATGTAAAAGAATTAGAAAGCTTGCTGAAATTGAAAAATGATTATTGTTTCTCGCTGATCATGCAAAGAAGAGAAAATGAACATGATACTTCATCAAGTAAAAGTAAACGCTGTCACTTGCCGTCTCTTTGCTGACTTATTTAAGCCAGGTACTCTTGCAAAATCAACTGAAGTGATTGACTAATATTAGCAAGAATACGCTTCCTTTAGAGCTCCAGTGTTGAAAGATATTCAAATCTATTAACCAATGACTCAGTGGTACTGTTGAGGCCTAACTGTGCGATGGGTGGAATTAACCTCCTTTTGCAATGTTATAATGAGAACATAAGGATCGCAATTCGAGATTATTCGGTGAATGACCCATCTTGAACTGGTCAAATAAATTTGTGGTTTTTGTAGCTTCTAGAGCACTTACAACAAAGTGTCCAATGGTTTAGGACGAATTGTAAGAGTTGTAGTGTTTGAAACTGTAGCATTTGACACCTAATACCGACACTATCACCGTCACAATAACGAAAAATTTGTGTGCGCAATTTTTATTAACTCCTCGTTATTGAACGTAAAAACCGTTATATTTTCTCTAACGGATTCCGTAAGGTGCGTCTAGGAAACCGTTGCGGAGAGTGTAAATGGCAGTTCTTCCCGATGTCGCTTCATTGGTCATCATCTTGTCTACACTCGTTACTGTACCTTATGAACCACGGACATTCAATACATGTATATTATTTTACATTTAAAAATCATTATATTTTTTATTGTTTATTAAAAAAAAAGTCAAAAATCAAAAATAAAAGAACTTTACTATAAGCCTTATCTTAATCAAACATAATGACCAAATCTCCCAGAAAGCCTCGTAAGCCTCGTACCCCGAAAATTAGACCTGGCGTAGGATCATTGGATCTTAGACCAGGCAGTCAAAGACAAAGTTATCACTATATCAGGGATACCGGCTCCCCCCAGTGGCAGGAGGCATTAAAAAAAAATGTCTAAACGAGAACGGCTTAAGAGACAAAATGCCTCCGTATCTCAACAACCTCGCCAACGCTCCGGTGGTATGGAAATCGACAGTGCCCGTAATAACGACGATGGCAGCGACGATTATTACGATGGCCCCGACTACACCGACAACAACGACGATCAGTCGAACTTTGGGGTTCCTTACATGTCCAATATGTTGCCAATAGAAAAGCAAAGAAGTTCTATGCGTTGTGGGATCGAGAAAGCTCTCGTGTCTAGGAGTGGTTCACTGAGGCATTGTCCTCAGGATCTCCAGATCCGAAACTCTCTGCCCCCAACACTTTACCTTCGCTTCAATGCAATTGCACCAAACAAAAATCAAAAGTTACAGTGTATATGCTCCACAATGGTAACTTTTTATTTCGACAGTACCTAAGTCAGTTTCTAATTCATTCAACATAGCTTGCAACATTGATGTTGAGCACTGTGCCTGTAGAGGCTTGGTAAAAAGTTTAATTCTGATGCACGTCTTCCCCAGTTCGGTCGTAAATCCTAAAAAATGTTGCCATTTTGCTTTTTTAGACTTCTTGCATCTTCTTAAGATGCATGCGTACGTGAGTAATCACGCTTTTACCAACATTATGAATCAACATTTGTTGATTTTAAACAACTACAACAACAAGGTATTAATAAGTATGTATCTACGTGAAAGCATTGCGTGTTAAATCCATTACTGTGTGAAATGAATAGCTTCCCCCGTTGAACAAAAACGGTTTAAATTTCTCGTACCAAGCGTACACAGAAAGATAATTCACCATGTGGAAGAAATGGTTGAAGAAAAGTGTTGTAATCACACTTATAGATGCCTCACTAGAGCTCCACGGATATACGCGTAGCCGCGCACATCCAGCCACATCTAGATCTACACACGTCCCTGATTATAATTACTAAGCTTTCACACACACTTGTTCCCAAGTAAGGACTGTCTTGAAGACAATGACTAACAATAAGCACGTTGCAGCCAATTACAAATTGGCAATGACTGATAGATCTACATTACCCACGTTATTTGAAAGCACGGACACTGTAGCACAGTGTCATTAACATTGAAGGCGCGCAAGCGTGGGATATGTTGATAAGAGTAATTTAGTATAAAAGAGGCCATGTTTTTATTCAATAAACAAGTTAATCACTTTTTGCGATCTGATCGAATTCTCTTCGTTCCTTCTTTTATTTTTTATTTTTATATAATCGTTGATATTCTCACCGCTTATATCAAATCGTCAATAATAATATTTGATGTTTAAATGTTATTTATAAACAATCAGTTTATTTAACTTAAGTAAATGATAGTAGTAATTCATGAGTAAATGAATCTGATTTTAAACAAAAAGATATTATAATAGAGAATTTTAATGAAAAAAATATTATCTATAACATATAAAAAAGTAGAATATGTTTGGTTTATTAAATATTAAACTATATACCCATACTATAAATTGTATTATTATTTCACACTATAATAATAGCGGATTGATCCTCTTACTAGGGTTTCTCTTCTGAGACTTCTTCTTGTCAGGACACACGCTCTCTCACACGGTATCCACTCTGGTGGCGATAGAAGCAAACGATTACCGCTTTTGCCTGTTCGCATTCAGCAATAGCATGGCCTTCTTGATGACAATACCGACACCAAGTTGGCATGTTTTTCCATGTGGCTCTAAAAATATCACTGTCTTCAAACCAATTAATAACATGCATTAGTGGTTGAAACTGATTACTTTCTTCGGATCCAATGTCTAAGACAGCATAGCCACGGCCTCTGAAAGACCTTGTCGTTTTATCATTAACAAAAGTACCGAGGTCAATAATCTTGCCATACGGGGCTAAACTAGCTATAAACAATTAAATAACTAGACGTTAAAAAAAACTGACGTGTCTTCTGTAATATTTGAGCAGGTATAGATACATCATTTACTCAATAATAATTATCGTAAATAGTCTTATAACACATAATATATCATTCATTTAATAAAACCCACTTAACTCTATAATCGTTGCAGAAATCAATCTTTTTATTCAATTATGTATGCACCCACACCTCACATAAAGAAATTATTTTGTACAAAAAAGCATTGATGTGAACACACACACCAAAGCCTTATACAAGCATAACGGCTCGATACCAACCATTACCAGCTCAACCCACAGTGTGACTTGACATAAATAAATTTATTCTTTATCATATCCATCAAACAAAGCGCACTTCTTTCATTGGCTGACACGAGATCATCGTTACTTCTTTTTGAACAATGAAAAAATTTATTGTATAGTATTTAGAACTACGTGCATTTTATAATACAAAGATACACTGTCAACTCTGCGTTCAATTGAATCACCGTGTCATAACCGTTACTCTTGTTATCGATTAGATTTTAGTATAAAAGGATTGAATATAACAATTAATAAACGATTAATCTTTTTGCTATTGCCGTTAAGCATCTATTTGTTTTAATTTTGTGTGTCTAGCCCTGCGTAGACACTTCACTGATTATAAATTAGAAAATGTCAGGTCGTCTTAGATATAACATCGTAGGTTGTACGTTAAAGGGTTAAATTTTAATATTTTTTCTAATTCTTTAAAGATCTTTGAGATATCTTGATTTCTTCATATATTTCACTAAAAGAGATTGAAGGTCAATTTTATGGTTTTTTGTTTCATTGAAGAATATAGGAATATTTACCTTCTTTTGAATCGGACTGTTTTTCATATTGTTTTCGTTGATGTTTTTTGATTTATATTTTTCACTGCTGAAATAGGGAATGCATTCATCCAAGTGCTTATAGGTGAAGGGTTCCTTGCGACAGAAGTTGCAAATGTTGACTTTGATTTCATATTTCGTTTTCTTATTTCCAATTTCATTGGAATTGGTAGTGCTGACACGTTCTCTCTTGAGATTGTTATTGTTAATATTTTGATTGTTGTTATTTTTGAAATGGGTGGACAAATATAAGGCCTCACTAATTTCTGGTCTATTGCGGGTGATGAATTCAAATAATTCTTCTAATGATTTAGGGATGTAGCTGTCGGAGTTGTCAGGCTATTTGTCCTTTAAAAATTTAATGACGGTTTCCATAGTCTTCGTAGGGTCTTGATCCCAATCAATGTTTGAAAGTTGGTTAATTTCTTCTTGAACTACATCCATCATCTCGGTGTCTTCAACTAGATTAATGGAACAGAAGAGGCTTGGGTGGATAGTACTTCGTTGGAAGCAGGATTGGCAGGAGTAGATTTTCTTGTACGATTAGTCTTCATCATTAAAAAAATTGTTGTAAACCAAAGGGAGCGACAATTATAATAATAAGAAAAATAATGGAGCGTAAGAAATTAATGAAATAAAGGTACGGGTCGGTTACTTTATTCTTTCTCGCTTCTGTAATTAGGTTCGTAAACGTAAACACGTTTCGGGACGTTGGAACGCACTTCTCCGCCGTACACCTCTTCCGACATAAACTTATCATCCAGGTATTCCTGAATTTCTTCCCTGGTATAAGCATATCGTGCAAGAAGGCTCCTCAGTTCTGGACCATTGTGAAGAACAACCGCAGTTCTAGCCATTAATTTCTAAAAATAATAAATGTAAGTAACCCATGTCAATTAACATATTACGGTTGTTATTACTTACGTATCTAAGGCGTTCTCGTCTTCTTCTAAGTGTGCGTGTCTCAGTAGAGGTCGTTGAGGGAAGGGACTTCTTATAGGCTTCGCTTCGTTCATGCTTGACCCTGTTGAACTTGTTTTTGAGTTTCTCTTCAACCAGCTGTATCAAGTTCCATCGCAAATGTGCACCAAGTTCTTCAAAACGGAAGGCACCATCGGTTTGGCGCTCCACCGAGAGCTCCACCAGCTTTTTTACCAGCTTGTCCGTCACCTTCTGGTTTTCCTTCGACTCGAAGGTCTCAGAAAAAACATAGAAGAGCACATCTTCATCTTGAATGTCTTCGTCAATCATGGCCCTGAAACACTCGCGAATGTCACCCTATACATGATGAGAATATAATTAATAATTGAATCAAGGTAAACATGGGATAGACAATGAAAATTTACACTTATGCGAAGTTTTTCCTTTTTAGATGTGGAAGAGCCAGAGGAAGCAGTACCACTCTCGCTGTTGTTGTTGAAGACAGTTCCTTTTTCCTTCAATTCTTCAAACATATTAGTAATGTGATCCTTGATGTGTGATTGAATACGCTGCGACTGAACAACATTGGCAGCAGTATCAGCAATTAAATCTACGCACGTCTCTGACTGTTATAATAGTAGTATAGAATTGTCGAACATTTTAACATTCCTCTACCTCGGTGGTGGTAAAGGTAGAATTTTCCTTTCAATATTCAATATTCAAAGAAATGTTGCAATTTCCTATTGTTATTCTACGTACGATGATGTTGATACATAGTGTTGAAAAAGTCTCGTGACAACTTGGTTGAAATCACGTGATGTGCCAGATCGAGCTGTATTGGTCAATTGTCGAAGGCTCTTTACTACCTTAAAGAACGTGTTATATGATTGTTTTCCGTTAGTTATAATAGTGTCTGAAGATAGTCCGACTGATACATTGCCATGAATATAAAAAGGCAAAGAGACATCTGCGATTTTCTGCATATCTTTGTGTATTTCAAATTATTGGTGACAAATCATGCGTAAAAAAAAATAAAAAATGAAGAAAGCGAGAGTAAAAGGGATCAATTAAATATCGAATATTGCTAAAATAATTTACGAACGTAATCTAATATTCCGAAAGACGAAAATAAAATACTTGAGTGAAGAATGTGATGATATTTTAACTGAAAGCAAAATTGGTCTGAATTAGTAGGTGTGGACAGCGTTGTATTTTTATCTCATATTTTCCGACAGTTTCTTTTATAAAATTCGCATCAATTTTTTTATTGAATCTCTCCATAGAAGATGTAATGTTGCGTTAAAAGTGGAAAAATATTCGCTGACGCGTAAGTCTTTGTTTCACAAGTGTTGGTGAAGTGTTGTGAGGAATGTGGTATTGTCTCTGAGATTTTGATCAAAATATTTCTGTTCCAAAACTACTGTTCTCGTAGGGGATTATTATTTCTTACGTTGAATATATTGATGATCACATACACGTAAATATCTTTAAATACAACAATGAAAATGAGAATACCGTGACGAATTAATATGTAGAATGCAAATGTGTGCTGGTCAAAAATAAAATTAGATGAGAGCAGTGCTAAAAATCTATATGTGACTCAAGAGATTTATATATGTAACAAGAGTGAAATAAGAGTACATAATAGTTCTTGGATAATTACCGTTTAACATCAAAAAAGATAGAGGAGACAAAGGGGCAATTTTTTTCAGCAAAAGACAAAGATGTGTGAATGATATCACAGATATGCATGTATATTTGTATTTACAATTGTTGAGTGTAGTCAAGTAATATGGTGCCTTTATCTTTGGATAATTATACACTCAAAACGGATTAAATACAATATTTAACAACTACATATGATTTTAACGGGGAAAAAGGTTATACTTTAAGTGAGGTTTAAATACGTTTTCTTGACGTGAAACTTCAAAGAGGATACGACGTAAAGTCTTGGCTATTCTTTGCTTTACCAACCATATCCTCATATACGTTATTTAAGCATAATACATACACAAAAAAGAACTATGTACAGTCAAACTAATGGCGACAACAGCTTTGTAAGCCCCTCAACAAATATCAATAATCATGTATATGATTTCCACTGATAGTTAGCAATAACGATGCTTAATCCATGACACGTCCTTTTTTCCTTACTACTCCTGTTCCAAACTTTTATCGATCCACAAAGAAAGGTACATTTCCTTGACAGGCACCTGATATTTCGTGACTGAAAAAACGGAGTGCAATGATAAATCCGACAAGTAATGCGCGACGGTGATACACACGTGTCTGTTGTACCTCTCTTCTCTTTTTTTATATTTTTGCTGCGTAATTTTTCTCATCATGAAAATCAAACATCAAAAGAAGGATTC
The DNA here is from genome assembly GCA_000587855.1 of Mucor irregularis B50. Classification (NCBI taxonomy): domain Eukaryota; kingdom Fungi; phylum Mucoromycota; class Mucoromycetes; order Mucorales; family Mucoraceae; genus Mucor; species Mucor irregularis. The sequence continues at coordinate 7,968 of AZYI01000256.1, forward strand.
ACTCTTGCAGGCTCAACTCGACAAACTCACCGCACAAGCGATACGCAACAAACCCTTAATCCACGTCAAGAAATTAAGCCCCTCAACAAATATCAATAATCATGTATATGATTTCCACTGATAGTTAGCAATAACGATGCTTAATCCATGACACGTCCTTTTTTCCTTACTACTCCTGTTCCAAACTTTTATCGATCCACAAAGAAAGGTACATTTCCTTGACAGGCACCTGATATTTCGTGACTGAAAAAACGGAGTGCAATGATAAATCCGACAAGTAATGCGCGACGGTGATACACACGTGTCTGTTGTACCTCTCTTCTCTTTTTTTATATTTTTGCTGCGTAATTTTTCTCATCATGAAAATCAAACATCAAAAGAAGGATTCACTCTTGCAGGCTCAACTCGACAAACTCACCGCACAAGCGATACGCAACAAACCCTTAATCCACGTCAAGAAATTCAAGGGTCCCAAACCATCCAACAAAAAAGTGATCCAGACGTTCACAGCAGATGACACCGATACTGAAAGTAAGTAAGATACAATCAAAGACAATACCACCTTCCTGCTGCTTATCTTTCCTACTACCACCAATGCAACAGCCGTGCATTATTATCCAAAAAGCGAAAAAGAACGACAAGAGTTCATCAACCCAGTGACAAATAAAAAAATCACAGAATTTCAATATAAAGTGTACGACTTGTGTGCGCAAGTACCTCGCGGCCAAGTAACCTCCTACAAATGTATCACGGATAAATTGAACTCGAATCCTCGCGCGGTGGGAGCAGCACTTCGGTTAAATCCTTTCTGGCCACTGCCTGTACCTTGTCATCGTGTCATTTCTTCTGATGGGTCCATTGGTGGGTTTATGGGAGGGTTGGGTGATTGTCAATTAGTTGCCAACAAAAAAGCAAAGTTAATCTTGGAGGGAAATGTCTTTGACGAGGGGTATAATTTCCAAATGAATGCATTAAAGAAGAAAGAAATGTTTAAAGATTTTATTTAAAAATAATATATAATAAAAAGGTAAAGAAAGTTTTACTCTTTGTTAGAAGAAGAAGAGCGTACTGAACTAGCAGCAGAAGAGAATCGATCGGAAGAGGAATCGTCCTCAGCAGCGGCCTTTTTAGACAAGGCTTCAATTTCGGTGATACAATTGTGACACTTGAACAGGAGGGTGTTTTCAAGACTGTACTTGTTCTTTGCATGTGGGCCAGCACCTACATTAAACTGTCCTTTTTCACTTGACTTGATGATGGATTGAATGATTGTCTTTGCCTCTGTGAATTCTTCCTTCACGATATGCACACGAGCTTGTTCATAACGAGTGAAATAATAAACGTAATGATCCAATTGAATCTTGTTGGCGTGGTCCATAACAAATTGAATCGATTCAGCTTGAGTCTTTTCCCATTCAGGTCGATCAGGGCTATCTCTGATTTGATCAATTAAAAGACGGAGTATCATGGAGCGCATATAATGACTGAGACAGAGATCATCGTAATAATTCAAGGCTTCTTCATGCTTTGTCTCGTGAGTCAATCTGTGAATTTCCTTTGTGGTACGCGCCAAGTTATTGTGCAACAATTCGATCGTCATAAAATCAAAAGTACAGAAAGCGTTTAGTGCTTCCAAGTCGGCGAAAAGTAAGCGATTGTTTTGGGTAATGAATTTACGGGCTTTGCGAGCAACGAACTTCTCAAGAGGAATTGATTTACCGGCAATCTTTTGTTTCGCCTTGGGAACTCTGGCCATCATCTCACCTGCTTCCTTGATCATCTCTTGCTTCTTTTCTTCAGTGATGGTAGTATCGTGCGTAGCATAGTTGTACAAAGAAATGGCTTGTAAATAAGTGTATACACATTTAGACCAATTACTTTCCTCGAAAAGGGTATTATAACAATTGAGACTTTCTTTCCAGTTTTGTTGCAAGAGGTTAATCAAGCCTAATTCCCAGAAACACATGTGTTGCAATTGCTTCCAATCCTTTTGCATATCAATGGCTTTTTGGTATTGTGATTTAGCTTCATCTAATTGAGCGCGTGCACCTAATTGACGACCAGAAAAGAACAAAAAGAAGACACCGTTGGGATAAATGTTCAAACTGTAAGCCAAGATACGATCAGAGACTTCTTCATTGACATCAGAGAGAGGGATAAGCTTGGACAAGATGATATGATACAACATAAGGGACATATCACAGAATTGACGACGTAAACCTTCATTGGGTTCTTGAGGAGGAGGGAATTGATCTGTGGGTAATCCACGGTATTCCTCCCAACCACCCACAGCCTCCAAGACATCCATACCATAAGCACGATCACTTGAAAAACCAATGAAATTAACAAGCTTGACCAAAGAACTAGGCAATAACGAGATCATCAAATTAAAGAGACCGACACCCAGTGACACACCAGACGTAAAATGATCATCGACCCTGCATGAAGATACGTTTTTACCCAACAAGGCTTGTTCTCTAACATGGTTCAAAAACTTTTGAAGTGTCTTGTAAGTATAGTAACTTGCTCTGACATGTAACCCTTCTCTCAAAAAAGATACGAAGCTTTCATCATGAATAATGGAGAGTAGGGCTTTTAATAAATATGACTCGGCATAGACTAGTTCCTAAAAAAAAAAAAAAAACGTGTGGGATTAGCAAATGTTATTAGCATAAATTACATGATTACTACTTACAGCATGTCTATGTAACGGAGACATTTCCCATACATCAAGCACGGAGATACCTTTTACCCAAGAAGTCAGATTGCCTAACCAGCCAGAGTTCTTTTTACGCAAGGCATCGGCTAATTGAATGGTCTTTTTCAAGGCATCAATGGCCTCTTCGATATCGCTGTGTTGAAAGGTCATCATACTTTTCAAAAATAATACAAAGGAGTGACCGAGAGAATGGTACAGTGTGGAGTTACGTTTGGGTTCTAAAATGGCCTCGGATTCAGGGATACGAGAGTTCAAAAAGAGATCCATAGCACGACGCACTTCAAAGATATCACTGAGTAAATTAGCTTCGGCTTGCTCCCATTGCTTAGTGCTGATATTCATGGTGGGTAAAGGTGTGTCGTCAATATCGCCTGATTCTTCCTTCTTTTTAGGCATCATGTTGCTCATGGATTGTCCCATGCGGCCAATTTGTCGAAGTGACATCTTGATGTTGCCAGACGACTTGGCACTACGATCGAGACCTGTGGGTCTTGAACCGGGTGCTGAATTGTTATTGTTGCTGCTTTTATTGGCGGTGGAGGAGGAAGACGAAGAAGTCATTGAAGGTGGCATATCTTTCTCAAGTAAAATAAATGATGGAATAAGAAGAAGAGAGAAAGAGTATATAAAAGGGAGAAAAGAAGGGGAATTTATATAGTAAGTGATATTTTTAGTTTACACACACACACACACACAAGGATAGCCCATTTGTATCACTGTTGACTACAATTTAAGGTACAGAGAACTGGGATTTAAAATTTAAAGTTGAGGTAAAAGATCAAGCGCGCTCCACAAAAGTTGCAACTAAAATTATAGGGAAAATCGAGATATATGCGCTCAATTTTCAATATTCTGTGTCCAATGAATCCCTTCTATTGTTACCATAGTAACACGTCTGTGCGAGATAGTAACTATATCGTAATCGCCAATTAAACAAACTCGTCCTTTTATTGTGCTTTTAATTGAATACCAAGTGTCACCCAATGTATTTTTGTTGCACATGTTTTATTGTTGTTATGACAAGTGTGATCAAGAAAAAGCATATGTTTCTCCATGGCAACAGTCTAAAGTTCATGTCGTTGCTTAGCAATCTTAGTATGGCTCTATGTTGTATGGCATAAAGTACGCAATTTGCTGCCAAGTAATTGCTACAAAAGCTCTGTAAATGTATAAAGTCACACAAAAGTTAATTCGTTCTCATGCACAGGTGAACACCAGGTTTTATTTCAAAGTGTAGGTAGAATATTGGGCCTTAACGAAAGCAGTCTCGTTTTTAATTGGAATATGAAGCGTTGTTGTTGTTGTTGATCACTTAAATGAACCCACACGGAAGTATTTTCTCGTTTGGGTAATGTGTTTATATATGCACTGTAAAAGATTATTCAAAGTCCAAGCCTTTTTTTTCTGAAAAATTAAAATAATAAACTTGTTCCACAGAAGCTTGTTCTCTATTACTTTTACGTTTTATTCCTTTAGACACACATTCAATGGATCACTTTAGAAATGATTCCAACAACTATTATTCTCATTCGCAGGTAACAAACAAACAAAAAATATTAATAAAATGACAAACTCCAATTTTTAAATTTCCATTGTTCAATTTACATAGCCTGACTTTATACACAGCAACAGCAATATGAATGGACTTTCAATCAACAATAACCATTCTTCAATAGGATTCAATACACAGCAACACTCACCAAGTATGGCTTCTTCTGCACCTTCGAGAGTAAGTCGGTTACCACGACCTAAGCCCGCTTCAGAAGAGTGGAAAAGGTCTTCAACAGCAAGTAGTGGTTCAGACTGGAAGACTTCTTCGAGTGGTAATAAACCAAAGCAAATGGAAAGTTGGAAAATGTCTGGTAAACCACGTCATGCTCAACTTGCTAATATTCAACAAGTGGATCAAGACGCTCGTTTAAGAAGACAATCTGCACCGTTATTTAATTCTCCTTCTTGGCAACAACAACAACAACAACAGAACCCCAAACCTCTACCCATAGAACCTGTGCATGAGCCTTTCAACGTCGTTCACCAACCTCCACCTCTTCCTCTTGAAGACTCTCATTATACAACAAACAATGCATTTCATCCTCCATTTTATGTCGCTGTCACTCCTATGCAACAGCCTGCTTTCATCAATAGACCACCACAAGACTATTATACACAAAATTATCCTCCTCCGTTTATGAACGGACAACAGCAACCACCGTTACAACAAGACTATTATCCTCCCTATGTAGCTCCACAACCAATGTATAATGAATATCCTCCATATAACGAGTACCCTCCTCCTTCGAATATGGATCAAACTATGCATACACCACAAATAGAAACAACACAACACGCTGTATCATTACAAGATCCACCTGTCCCCAAAACACCCGAAAAGACAACTCCCCCCAAGAAAAAAGACTCTGCAGCAACAACAACAACAAATGCTAAGCCTGAAAGTAAGCAAAATATAAATTAATTCCTTTTTTTAAACTTGCATTAATAACATTTGTTTCTTTAGAAAAAGTGCGCCAAATCACAGTGCAGTCTATAAATGCAGAGCACCGCGTTTGGATTGACGTGTTGCCCGCAGAAACAGGTCTCTCTTTAGCAGAAAAAATTCACATCATTGCCACATTTCGTACTCGTAAAATTGTTTCCATCGAAACGGCTTCAGGCAGAAAAGTACCATTGGATAATCGACCTGTGTTTGGTAGTTGGATGGACATGGAAAGCTTTGAGGATGGTGAACGATGGACCGTGGAGTGGAGAGAAAATGATCGCGGTGTGGTTGATCGATTCATGTCAAAGATCGTGCAAGCAGGTGGTGGTAAACGTAGTAAAGATCTTGTTGCCAAGGAGTAAATAAAAAAAAAGCTTATTTATTATTTTAATCTCGACTGTTTTCTCTCTTGTTTTAATGCAGCAATCTACCTAATTGACAAATAAGAAAGGGGTTGCATAGAGCAAGGCAACCTTAAATATTACTCCGACAAACAAGTAGATACAAGCTTATTCACACGTTTATTATAATACAAAAAGGATATACACAATAGGAATTATCGACAAATGGGTTCTAATTTAAAAATGAATTGGTTTTCGGGTTTGAATTGATGTGTGGCAGAACAGTAAATGGCAGTGGAAGTAGCGTTGGTGTTGTTGATGGCAGAGGGGAGATAGCGAGTATTATTGCCTCTTATAATCTGCACCAATTGACCCTAATAAATATATCAGTTTCTGCATCGTATTAGTCTTTTATATTTTGACACTTACAGTCTCAGCATGACGCACTTCGATGAATTTAGAGTCGAATGCAAGCACGTAGGGATAATGAAATGCAACAGAGATAGGATTACTATCCCACTCGATCCTACATCAACTAAATAAGTACACTAGACCTTGTACAAAAAGATAAACCATCTCTCTTACCTTTTATACCCGTCCTTGACATAATCACCATGTGTAGTCATCCGAAAAGCAAACCTGTCATAGCACAACAGAAAGTTCTTTTCATTGCATCGAAATATACTAATCGGCTTGGGTAGATCACCTACAAGAAACTGATAATCACGATGATTCAAGTCAGGGAAATTGGTACTGACTTCATTTAAACGCTCTAAATCAATCACTTCGTATCCTCGTTGACAAGCAACCAACACCTTGGACTTTAAGAAATGAACAGCCGTCGAATCCATACCAATATAAAACTCCTTGTAGATCTTAAACCAAGCTGGAGGTTTGCTCATGAACGAGGTTTTTGTTGCTAATAATTTGCTGTTCTTGGGATCCTTGAGGTCGCCACACGTAGGCTCGTGCGCTTTGAAATGACTATCAGATCCCTTACGTTTCATGGTGATCACAAGTGTTCGACCGTTGCATGTGCCTGTGTTGAAGTAAGACGCGTTGCTGGAAAGTACGCGAGTTGCATTTGCTTTTCTTTTACTGTCTTGTTTTACATAAGGATCCAGTTGCGCGAGAGGATATGCTGTCAACACTTTGTCTGTTTTTTGTAACCTTTTAGTGATTCATCTTCCAATTGCACTGTGTTCCTAACTTACCTGCTAACACTAATAATATGCTCTGTGCGGGCAGTACTGCAATTTGACTCACATCTGTCACAGAAAGCACGCGACTAAAGCTGTTTGTCTCGCCACTTTCTTTGCCCATCCACACACCTTGCTGGGTTCCCAGCGCCACCATCTTGCGGCCTCCTTCTCCAACTAAGTAATGAAATCAGTATCTTTTCCCCTATCATCTGCTCTATAAAAAACTTACCAAATGGAGCTGCACATGTTACTTTTCCATTGTTCCCAGACAAATTAAAGGTTGCATCGTTCACTGTGGATAACTTGAACACATTACTTGGTTGCTCTTTCAATTCTAAATCTGTTTGTGCTTGCTGTAATTTACTCTTCCAAATATACCTCGAGCTGGGCTTTTCTGCGTACAACACATACTCACCACCGTGTCGACCTAAATGACGTATCAACAAAGAAGACTGATTGATCAACTGTTGTTGTTGCTGTGTAGATACATCGATAGTGGCTTGCGGAGCAGCAGTAGCAGCAGCAGTGGGTATCGTAGAAGGCGATTTGACAGTGGAAGATCGAAAAGTGCTATAAATAAAGTTCTCTGCCACGTCCTCCACCATCAACAAATTCAAGGGAATCGGTTTTTTCGAAACTGTAAATGCTTCAATGGTCTGCAACTTCTTGGCGGGCTTTGTCATGACGAGCATATGATCAAACAAAAACACATGGAGCTCAACAGAATCCACAATCAAATTGGACGATCTTCGTTTCAAAGGGCCCTCATACACTAATTTTCTACACGGGTTCAATAGATCCAAGTCGACCTTGTCGTAGCCGGGCTTGAACCGGATCATATCATGGATTTGTCGTATTCTTAGCGCTTGTTTAGCGTCCAGCATCAACCGATCCATTTCTTTCGCTACTTTGGTGACACACTCGATACACTGCGCGAGTTTCTGCTTTTCTGGTACATCGTCGTCGGTCTTTTTATAGATGGCGTCTAATAACAGTGGATAGCGCTGTAATCGAGTGATGGGCAAAATGATGAAATGACGGAACGGCAATTTTCTCATCTCTGCTTGCTTTTCTTTTTCCCGGATAAAGTTTTGAAAGAGCATGTTGTGTGCCATTTCTTGCTTAGCCGTGTATTCTGCAAAGATAAAGTGTTGTGCGTAGTCGGTGTAGGCTTGCATGAATTGATCCACGTATTTTAAAAGGATGTTGCCGAGGGCGTCGACAAACCCACCGTCTTCGAGGCTGGTGAGTTGGTGGTCTCGTAGCTCGCGGTACATTTGGCGGTGGAGCTCCGTGATGGTCAAGTAGTTGCCAAATACTTGGGCGCAGAAGCTGGCTCTTCTTTCGGGTTCTATACATTGAGCAGTAAGAAGAGGTTTTGCAAAGAGCTACCGACATAAAGATGTTATTAAAAGCACAGTGAATCCTTTGGTATATATAACCCTTACATCGTCGAGTAAGTTCAAGTCTCGTACATAATCTTCTTCCGTGTATATCAACTCGCACATGGCTTCTTGTCGCTTGATCTCTTTGATGGGCGTCTTTTGTCGTGTCTCACGAGATACGGTGTTGGACCAACATCTGGATACAAACTATCAGGATATTTATTAGATTTCACTGTATTTTATGTCTTGATCCCCATACTTACTGTATCCTGTGATGAAGCGACGGAAGACGATAGTGAAATATTTCTCTGTAGTTCCTTCTAAAGAGAAAAAAAAAAAGGTTAAAAGGATTCACCCGACTCTATGTAGTGGTGCTGGTAACTTACATTTACAATATTACTTTTCGAAAGTAATTGAGATCCTTTATTTGGACAGGTAGGCGCATAACAGCCATTGGAGACACCTTTGATACACATGGGAGTATAACAGTCGGTCAAGGAGGTCACCACACCATTCATCATTACAGCATCTACTGCTTCTTGTTGAACGAGCGTGTAGGCCTCTTTAGGGGAATCGTACAGGGTATTGTGTTTAATTGATTTATCAGAGTAAGCAACGGGGACAAAGATGGGAGGATCCGCTTGCATAAATGACCGAGCCAACGTACGACAATCTTTTCTTGCCCAACCGTCATTGGCGAGAGCTGCAATGATATCCTATTTTGAGAAAAGTGAATCAACAAACAAATAAAATCAAGCATAAAGCATTTCTTCTCTTTACCACTGCTTCTTCGCCTGTGAAACTGGTAGGATATTCGGCAGAACAAAAAATATCTCTCGAGTCGGTCAATGTTTTGATTTGGGTGATAAATCGACTGGATAACTCTGACATGAGTGCGTTGGTTAGTACAGGCTCTTTGTGGAGCAAAAAGTGGATCGAGTGAGTCATATTGAGAAAGCTGATATTGCGTTTATGTGCAGCGGATGATGTGGAAGAAGAGCCTTGGCGTGATAAAATAGTGGCAGCGGAAGTCATGCTGCTGTTGTTGGACGAGCTTTCCTCCTCAATAAAAGGTGGTTCTGAAGTGACAATATGAAAACTGAAAGAAGGCTGTTTTGCTATTGTCTTTCCGTCGTTCGTCTCCGCCTATTGCATATTTATATCATGTCAGTTCTATTCTTACAAGTAGTACAATAAAGCGTTACCATGACTACCACTCCTTCGTTGTCCAGTTCTTTTATATTTCCACGGTAACCAAGACTCAACGAGTCTGTACTCCTCCTCTTCAATTCCCTCTTCAATGGTGTTGACATGGCGAGTAGTTTCTTTTTTCTTTTTTTGTTAAAAATAGAACGGAAAGAGAAAAAAAAAAGGTCAGAATAATTAAAATCAAATGAAGAAAAGGGTTTTAAATTCAAATTTCGATGTGACACAATGGAATACGCCACCTTTTTGTGAAAAAGAGGCTGGGATACTGACTCCACTTTAATTTGGCTTAGCCATGATGTACTTGTATATGCAACCACTTGACGACGATAACCATGTAATAGTACTTTGTATACATAAACAAAAGAGTTTCTTTTTATTTGTGTGTGTGGAGATGAAATGAACTGATATGCGGTGTTCAAATAAAACAAAGTTACGCATTGGTTGGAATGCATTTTTTGTGTGTCCTTTCTTAAACAAAAAAAAAAAGAAGCTTTTCATGATAATTTTATACTATTTGGTAGTGCTGTTAGCAGCGATAGACTCCTACTATGTACAAGCTTATATTTCTGACTTGAAGCTTGTGTCATGCGATACACAACATGCCTGTGCCAATTACCCAGGCTACTACAAGATTCCAACTGATTTAAATCAAGGCGTGAAAGCATCTGCCAGTATATTCCTGCACATCAAGGAAGATCCAACAGAAGATCCCATTACGGATCTTGTTGTATTGGCACATAACCAGACCATACCTGATATGGGAAAATGGACCCGGCTGAACGTGGACTTGAACCAGTTCACTGACGTAGAAGAAGAGGAAGAAGAGAGGCCGACGTCCTTATGGCTGTACTATACAAAGGATATGTCGGTCTCTAAAAACCCAGTATCCTCGATTATCGTCAAGCAAGGCACAAGTCCCGGCGTAGGAGCTGAATACAAGAGAATTCCAGTGGATTTAAATCAAGGTGTAGGAGGAAATCATTTGTACATGTATTATAGTCAAGAAGGCTCAAAAGGTACAATAATCACTGTCCCCAACAAAAGAAAAAAAGGGTCAACTTGATCTAATCACACCATCATTGGTTGCTTATTAGTTCCTATTACGGCCATCACCGCCAAGCAATGCTTCACCAGTAATTGTTATCTAGATGTAAGTGACGCACAGCATGAAAAGAGAGATCCATGACTCAATAATGCATCATACGTAGGGTTGGGAGAGAGTGGAAAAGGATTTGAACAAAGGTGTGGTGGTGGGCATGAGCGTATACTTGTTTTATAAGCGAGAGCACACTGAAGATCCAGTAACAGAGTAAGTGAAAAGGCTCTAGACTACCGTATATGATGGCCATTAGGTAGTAACTGCGCCCTTCCTTTTTTTGCAGCGTTGTTGTCATATTAAATGATCAAACTCCTCCTGAAGGCTACACTCGCGTCGACACCAACCTAAATTCTTTCTTGCGCGGTGATGCTATCTACTTGTGGTATCGAACATCACCTAAAAATCCCGACACGCTAAGAGATGGTGTTCAAGAACTGGCGATCGAATTTGGCAAACATGCCGTAACACCGTATGGATGGACGAAAATCAATGTCGATTTAAACAGTGAGCATGAAGGACAAGGTGGATTTGGTGAACCTACCTATCTTTTCATTCGAAAGGGCCATCAAGGTAGAATAAAAAATGTGGTCTATATTTGTTCTTATTCCCTCCTAATCAAAAACCTCTTGTTAATTAAGAACTGCCTAAATTGGAACCATTGACGTTTGACGAAAATGGAGAATTTAAAATCGTTCAACTAGCCGATCTCCATTTTACTAATGAGGAAGGCAAATGTAGAGATATACCCCCCGAGGTAAAAATACGGGAGAGTCTAGAACACTTTGCCTTAAATATACAATGCAGGATGGCTAAACTATTTACTTTTTAGACAAAATGTGAGGGAGATCAAACAACAATCGAGTATGTGGAACGCGTATTAGATCGTGAAAAACCAAACTTGGTGGTATTTACTGGTGATAATATCAATGCAGAGGGCGTAAGTGATGCCAGAGCGGCTACTTTGAAATTTGCAGAGAGCGTCATCAAAAGAAAGATACCATGGGTAGCCATCTTTGGCAACCACGATGACGGGAGCGATTTAACACGAGAGGAGTTGTTGGAAGTCATGAAGACTATGCCTTATTCTATGACACAGCGAGGACCGTTGGATGTGCCCGGTGTTGGGAACTTTTATTTGAAATTGTATTCCGATTCTACCAAAAAATCGTGAGTAGTAGATAACCATACGTAGGATCGTTTTTATCAAGTGGGTCTAATATATACTTTAGTGTGCATGCTTTTACGCTCTACTTTTTAGACTCTCATGCTTACACCACAGATGAAGATGGTACTACCAATTTTGAGGAATACGACTATATGAAAGTGGAACAATTGGATTGGGTGATTCGCACTGCTAAATCCTTTGGTCGCAGAAAACCCAACGCAGCTGCCTTTTTCCATATCCCAATATGGTAATGATCTAAATTAAAAGTGGAGTAATTGTGTGTAATAACATATGACATTAGGGAATACAATGATGATATCAATACTTCCAATGTCAAACTGGGTGATGAACGTGAATCGGTTTCAAGTCCCAAAAAGAACGAGATCTCTGCTTTACAAGCCTTCCTCACAGGTAACAGCTTGCTTTTAAATACATTTTAACCTTACAAGTATTAATTTATCCTTTTGACAGCGGGCGACATCCGAGTGACATCTTGGTAAGTATATACACACGCACGCACTTGAATCAACTCAAGCGTACTGACACTTTTTTTTTTCTCTGTTAGTGGCCACAATCATGTCAATGATTTTTGCATGGAGAAGAACGGCATTCAATTATGTTATGGCGGTGGAGCGGGTGTGGGCGGATACGGCGCTGAACATATGGGCTGGCCACGCCGTGCGCGCGTATTTAAAATTCAAGATTTTGGCGAGACCATTGTGACATGGAAGCGCCTATTCAACGAAAAACTCGCCATGTACCAATACCAAACACTATTCAGTTCCGAATAAAAATACACTTAATTTATTTTATTATTATGCAGTAGAAGAAAATTGATGTTTGATTGTTTCAAAGGCAGATTTGACAGTGGGGAGGAATTGATCACGATACTTGTAACCGACGGTAGCAACGACGGAAGCGGTGGCGATCGTGGTAGAGATCATGGCGACGTTTAACCAGTGGGTTTGACGATGCCAGCGCTCGATGGCCTTGGAGTAAGGCAACGTAGAGAAGCTGACCATGGTATAAAGAGGAATGATCAAACGAGGGAACATTTTATGAATGACACCTTCCAGCTTCTTTCTAGCCAAGAACTTGACTGAAGTGACAGCGTGACGCATCTCGTAGTAATTGTACATGGCTAAATCGCAAATGGCATGAGCGTCCTTGACGCGTGTCTTTGAGTAGTCGTCCAAGGCTTCTTTCAATCCGTGGATTTTGCCGTTGGTAGTGATGGGTTGGATGTGATGGTTGTCCAAGATAGAGTGCAATACTTCTACATCTTGGAATCCACAGTTCATACCTTGACCGTAAAAGGGAACCATGGCATGAGCAGCGTCACCGATGATAAGTGACTTGTCGTTGTAGTTGTGAGGAGATGCCTTGACAGTGACCAAAGATCCACGAGGGTTATGGAAGAAATCGTGTTTTAAAGAAGCTTCTCCGATCAAGGGGATAGAATCGCTAAAGTGCTCTCTAAAGAACTTCATCAACTGCTCCTCGTCTTGGATATCGTCAAACATGTTGAAGGGCATAAATAATGTACAGGTGAATGAGAAGTCAGGGTTAGGAAGAGCGATCAACATAAAGGTATGTCTGGGCCAAATATGAAGATGGTTGGGATCCAATGCAAAAGTGGGCTTTCCATTGGCGTCCTTGGCAGGAGGCATGGACAATTCACAATAACCAGTGTCGATGTATTCTTGGTTGTAATCCATTCTCATACGACGCATCATTTGAGAACGCGTCTTTGAATAAGCACCATCAGCACCAATAATCAAGTCGTTGGTATAAGTCTTATGCTCGCCCTTTTCCCCAACTGCAAACTCGATGGTGTTCTTATCGAGATCGGCAGCAATCAATCGATGCTCAAAGTAGACGGTGACATTATCCATCTTTTCAGCGGCATCCAATAAGAGCTCGTTCAATCTGGCTCTATCCACGGCATTGATATGCTGAACATAAAAAAAAACTAGAGTTATGACTCATCTCTTCTACCTCAAACAACTACACTTCTTACCTGTCCATTGACGGAATAGGCTTGAGACATTTGTTTGCCTTCTTTACCGATATGCACCATTCTTGCTTTCATAGGCACGGAAGCTTCGAGAATGGTCTTTTCCAAGTTCAATCCAGTACCTCTCAAGGCACTCAAGCCTCTTTCAGAAAGAGCAAGGTTAATAGACTTGCCACGTCTACTTTCTCTATGAATAGGAAGTCTCATGTCTATGTATGGATGTAAATGTGAATCGTGGGAAAAAGGTGGTGAGAAAAATACGACTACTGACCTGGACGAAGTTCGTAGAGTTCGACTTTCCAACCTCTTTGAGCAAAGTAAACGGCGTTCAAGGCACCAACTAAACCTGCACCGACAATACCGACAACCGCTTGCTTTTGTTCTTGTGTGTTGTTGTTTGACATGACAAAGACGATTTTATTCTCAAATTGCAAAAAAAAACGAGAAGAAAAGGGAAGCGAAAAATTAAAAAGGTGCGTGTGGAGAGATGGATTACAGGACTTTAATAAGTGTGTGGGTTGTGACCCATTTGAATTAAAGTGCCGCAGGGGAGATCTTTGACGCATCAACGGCATTGATTTGAAGATGATTATCAAAGAAATCATTTCAACAGATGCTATTTATTGAAAGATGTTTACGATAGAAGTAAGTAGCGTTACTCTGTTGCAATAGACATAAGGAATTAACTAAACGCTAAAAGTGGTTATTGCCGTGACTTTTCTGCCAAGTATTGCTGCAGTTTTATTTGTTTCAGTACATGTGTAAGTGTGTACGTCGAGTCGTGAAGGCTGTTTTTGACAATAACGTCTGCAATTGTTTTATACTTGTTTGCAATAGTAGTGCAAGGTACGAATGAAAATGATTTTTTGTCGTTCCATTCTCAGTAAAATCCATATTTGGAAAAACAACGATTGTTATATTTATAAAAAGTTACACACAATAATCAGACTTATGGCTGTTTCTACCAGTAAACCGGTTTGATCATGTTTATTAGCAAAAGACTTGGAGGAGTGCACCGTCTCAACAGATGCTATTTATTGAAAGATGTTTACGATAGAAGTAAGTAGCGTTACTCTGTTGCAATAGACATAAGGAATTAACTAAACGCTAAAAGTGGTTATTGCCGTGACTTTTCTGCCAAGTATTGCTGCAGTTTTATTTGTTTCAGTACATGTGTACCATCATCAGTCGAGTCGTGAAGGCTGTTTTTGACAATAACGTCTGCAATTGTTTTATACTTGTTTGCAATAGTAGTGCAAGGTACGAATGAAAATGATTTTTTGTCGTTCCATTCTCAGTAAAATCCATATTTGGAAAAACAACGATTGTTATATTTATAAAAAGTTACACACAATAATCAGACTTATGGCTGTTTCTACCAGTAAACCGGTTTGATCATGTTTATTAGCAAAAGACTTGGAGGAGTGCACCGTCTTCATTGAGTGTTGTTTTAATCTATCAGGCTATGAGTTAGTTGATCATTCAATACAAAAGGTTTTATATGCTCACCTTAGAGGAATATCGCCTTTCAAGAGCATTTGCAAGGTAACATAGAAATTATAATACGTTACCAGCATAACGCGTTTTTTTCCAAGTTTCCAGAATCGCGAAAGTTGACTTTGTTGGGGGCACCACGCCCGTGCAACAAGGTCAACAGTTCCTCCAAATGTCGACCTTTTCGATTTAAAGCGGCTCTAGCTCTATACAAGCGGAATCGTTCTATAGGGAGGCGTTGATTGACAAAGGCAGTTGTAATTCTTTGTTCAACAACTGCCTGTGTCAATCGACCACGCGGGGTGGTGATTCTTGCGTTTGGATCAAGTCTCACCTTTACTGGAGGCGTTTGCTGAGCCTCCGGCACAGGATCATTGACTCTTTCGGGCTCTAATTTAACCTGTATTAGGGTACGATTCTTTTTGGAATTTTATTCAATCCACCTACCTTCGATTAGGATCGTTTCAGACTCGACGATGCAAACACCAGCTTCGTCGTGGCCAATAAAACGACTGGCAGCAACTCGAATATTGTATGCTCAGGATACTATAAAAAATAGTCATTAAAATCAATTTTAACAAAGCTTTAGTCACTTTGCGGTGATGATAATACTCTTTCTGGGATAATCAATTGCTTCATAATTTCTTCTGACTCCTTCTTATGGTGTTGTCTTGTTCAACCAGCACCTTTTGGAAAAAATAAAGAATGCAGAAAGAAAGAGCTTCTATACCGCCGTGGATATGAGGCAAACCGAGTGAAATCTTGAGAGATGTATCCCACCAGAATGCATTTGATGAGGAGGAAAGAATCCGATATTTAAAGTTCATGATAGAAGAGATATCCAAAGAAAAGAAAAAAGAAAATCAGAAGGAAATAGATATGTCGTCAATATTTATAGAAATATAAGCCAGTAAGCCATTCTATCAACAAAGAGCCCAGAAAGTGATTTATTATTATAGAATCTGTGTGGAGAGAGTTATTTCATTAGTTGCAATCTGTGTGGTTGGTTATTAACCAATTAAAGATCAGCTTTGTAACCAATTGGAGTTCAAAAAGGGAGTGCCCACCACTTGACTGTGCAAAGCACCTGCTTTTCCTTTCTCTCTAATCGTACCGTAATATTTTAAATCTTCACCATGGGTAAAGCTGAATTCATGTCCCCTAAGGCCATTGGCAATCGTATGAAGGTGAATATTCAATGGATCTACTTGTTCCCTTGCATTAATCTAACATCTTTTTATTCCCCACACAGGCCAAGGGTCTTCAAAAGCTTCGCTTTTACTGCCAAGCATGCGAACGTCAATGCAGAGATGAAAACGGTTTCAAGTGCCACATCATGTCTGAATCTCACCAACGTCAAATGCTGCTTGTGGCAGCCAATCCAGGCCGATTTGTACACAACTATTCCGATGACTTTAAGAAGGAGTTTATTAGTCTTTTATCTCGCCGTCATGGCACCAAGCGAGTATTTGCCAACAAGGTGTATCAAGAATACATTGCCGATAAACAACATATTCACATGAATGCGACAAAGTGGAACTCCTTGACAGAGTTTTGTAAGCAAATGGGAAGAGACGGTATTTTCCGTGTGGATGAGACAGAACGTGGTTTACATATTGCTTGGGTGGATAATAGTCCTAAAGCATTGGCAAGACAAGCCGCTATACAAAAGATGGACCGAGTCAAGAAGGATGACGAAGAAAGAGAGCTGCAATTGTTGAAGGAACAGATTGAAAAAGCATCTAAAGTCGCTGAGGATCGTGGTGTAGTAGAACAAGAAGCGACAGAATTGAAAAGAGAAGGTGAACAGCCCATCAAGTTGAGTTTATCCATGAAACCTGTTGCTTTGGCTGCGGAAGCAACAAAGACTTCTACCACAGGCAATAAGATGATGTTGGGAGGAATGAAAAAGCGAACAGGATTATCTGCTTTAGCAAAGAAATCAAGTACAACAACGGCAACAAGTAGTAGTAATAGCAGTGGCATGAAGATGGGTGGTATGATGACCATGAAGCGTAAAGAAGCTCCTGCTAGTGGTGAGGACACTGAAGCAAAGAAGCTCAAGTCTGTTTCCACCTAATAAATATCATAGAATATAACATGTACATAATAAATTTCATCTTGGCCATATATCTTTTTTTTGAAAAGTCCAATAATTTTTTATCCAGAACCTTCCTCCCTTCCTTACAATTAATCAAGTAAAATATTACACACATTGAATACTACACAATTCGATCGATAGTCATTTGATCTGCAAAAAACAACTCACTTGACTTGCAAATGCACTCAACTCCATGTACTGTCTGTGGATCGTTTGAATTTACTCCCAACGAGATCGATCAGTCTTTATGCTGCAGTCAATGCGGTACAGTGTTGCAAGAATGGGGAGTTCATGCAACAAACGGACCCGAGAACACTTTAATTGAACAAAAGGTAACATTAGAAATAGAGTTTTTTACAAGTAAGTAGACTCACTGTTTTAAAGGCGCTTAATAGAAGTAGACAACTGGTCCTTCGGTGGATGCAAGTAGCCTCATTCTTTAAACTGCCAGAAGAGCTGGTGAACGAAGGAGTGAAACTTATTGACCAACACTTTACACGACCCAGTAATGTTTCTTCCTACTATAATGAAATATGCGTTGGACTCGCAAGCAGTGTAGCGAAAAATGAGAAACCCTTTTGGTCTTGTCATGATTTCATGAAGGCGTTTCCTACCAAACTCGTTTCTGCTGTAGTCATGCGTAGCTTCAAAATGTTTGAGGGGGTTAACCTAGAGCCTGCTTCGTGGGTAGAATTTCCAGAAAAGATCATCCGAGCACGTTTGGAGCCCATTTATAATGAAATCACCTCACAGCTCTACGGAGAGAAAAAAGTTCCCGGTGGATTCAACTTGTCTGCACTAGTACTCACAACAAAAAAGTTACTAGAATTGGGCACTTACCAAGGCATCAACGGGGGTAGAAAGCCAAGACCTTTGATTGCAGCCGCTGCTTTACACTGTGCACTATGGTTACACTCATTCACCAACAAGAATAAGAGTGCTTCTAGCACCGTGTTCAAGCCAACAAAGAAAAGAAAAAAGCTTGAAACAATCAGTCATGTATGGCGTTATTCCAAGTTTGCAGAAAACATGCTTTGCGCAGTGAAAACCATTCGGGAGACGTATTACGAATATGCGAAAATGTTGATCGCATCTGCAAAAAAGGTTCCGTGGATACAGCCAGACACCTTGAACCCTAGAAACGTGCATTTATATCTGGATGACATTTTGGAGTTGTATAGTCTGAAAGAAGTGGGGAACGAGCCCGTGCTGTCGTTGTCGTTGGATGAGTTTGCACCTCGGCCTTACAGAACCGCGCGTAAAAAGGAAATGGTAGTACAAGATCTTATTGAATTAGCAAAGAGCTACAATGAAGATGAACGAGCAGAAAATGGACCCTCCAATATGGAAGACGAAGAGAAAACTGCCTTGTTTTATGATGTGTATCACGCTCTGAAAGCTGGCTATACAGAGGAAGAGATTGCATCCTGGTCCATTAGCGAAATACATAACAAAGGCGAATTAATTAGACTTAGAAACGCTACTTCTTCTTCTTTCTCTTCTACAAGAGAAAGTAACGTAGACTTGAATAGAAAAGATATTGGAGAAGATGATATGCATGAAGAGGAACTCATGGGTTATGTAAAGTCCACGGGATGATCACCATGATGCTTATCTGATCTTGGTGATAATAAATAATTCAAGATTTGGCCCTCTTATTTTTTACGGTATTTCTAAATATTGATCCTCGAATACAAGGGAAAGTCCTACAGTGTCGAAGAGCATTTCTCCACTCGACTTGCGCTTTATTTGAAATCCAAAGGGACTATTAAAATAATTAATTCATAATCGCTGTCAGAGGAAAGTTTATTATGCATTTGCAATAGGACTGTTTCAGCTGAGTTGCAAATTAAAAGCTCCTCTGAGTTCGCACTTCGCGTCGCAAAAAAAAAAAAAACGCGATCCACGCGCGGTATAAATAGTTTGCTGCGACAGTGAGGAAAAAAAAATTTTTTCTTTCTCTCTCTTTATTCTTCAGTACTCACTTTCGCTAGCGATGGTTGTGGTTCTGCCATACAATGACTTCCACTTCCTTGTTAATTAGCTTACTAACTTGGATCTGTTGGTTATTGCTTTTTTGTTCTTTACTTTGCGTACCCACCAGTACTTTTAACGGTAATGGTAGTGGTCCAGCATTGTAAAGACAAATTAACCTTGCCATCTATATAGCTTGGTTGAATTTTTGGTATACTCACCAAAGCTTTGATTAGCAGCGGTAGGGTTAGGTCTTGTAATAGGCCTTTATCTTCTAAGCTAACTAGCTACTAGCTTGGTCGATTTTTTTTTTTTTTCTTTGGTACCCGCCTATGCTTTGATTAGCAGTGGCTGCTGTCCGGCCATGTAAGGGCTTCCTCTTCCGAATTAACTAGTTATTTGCTTGGATCTGCTGGGTCATTGGTCGCTGTTGTCTGACAGTTCCCTTGAGGTACGCACCTATGCTTTGAGTAGCAGTGGTTGTTCTCCGGCCATGTAAGGGCTTCCTTTTCCAAAGCAACTAGCTTTTAGCTTGGATCTGCTGGGTCATTGGCTCTTGTTTATCTTTCTTTTCTTGGTACCCGCCTATGCTTTGAGTAGCAGTGGCTGTTGTCCGGCCATGTAAGGGCTTCCTCTTCCGAATTAACTAGTTATTTGCTTGGATCTGCTGGGTCATTGGTCGCTGTTGTCTGACAGTTCCCTTGAGGTACGCACCTATGCTTTGAGTAGCAGTGGTTGTTGTCCGGCCATGTAAGGGCTTCCTCTTCCAAAGCAACTAGCTATTAACTTGGATCTGTTGGGTCATTGGCTTCTTTTCTTTATCTTTCTTTTCTTGGTACACACCTATGCTTTGAGTAGCAGTGGTTGTTGTCCGGCCATGTAAGGACTTCCTCTTCCATGATTTTAACATGGATCTGCTGGGTCATTGGCTTTTTTGGAAATAAACTTGCTTCCGCCTTCCCGTGGCTATTTCTGTTAATCAAAGATAACATCTTTGAGAACCAAGAGAGGCATACGTAGTAAAATATTTTTTAGTAACTTCGAAATAAAATTATTTTAAACTCGAAATATAATTCTCTTTGGCTTTCGTGTTGCTTTTACTTCGTGATTGTAAGTGTATGTTTGTAGAGTATCAGTATAAATGAGTGGGTGTTCTGTTACGCTCTTATATACATACGTACGTAAAATGCGAAAGCCTGAATAATGTACGATGCTCTTTCAAGAGAAGTGCATTGTATGCCTTTTTACCTTTATTTGTAGTACATAGAACGAAAAGGACACGTATTTGGCTCATCAGCTTGTACATTTTCTGGCTTAGGTGATAGTTCTTCAGCATTTAATAAAGCAACTGGTCTTTACATGATTTTAGTCTTAATTGGTACAGTTTATTTGTTTTTTTTTATTTATGGCACACGAAACAAAAGCTTTTCCCTCAACATACCCACTTTCTAATGAAATATTTTGACAAACACCGATCCTTCACAATGAGACTAACCAAAGACGCCCTCTCAAGAAATTTCCTGACATAGAGAATATCTGAATCCCTTCTCTACGGAAGCATGCAATAGTAGCGTGTACTTTTTCCTTGAAGAGGGCATTTTTATACAATGAAGAAGAGGATGTTGAAGGACGCTTTGCCTTCTCTATGTGGTGGTAAGTAAATGGCAGGAAATACATAGGCGTCGACTTGCAAAATAATTGCGTATCTGTAGATGAAGCTTGGTTTACGTAATAGCCACTTGATAAGCGGTCCGACCTGGTCCAAAGTGGGTTAATGCAGATACTTTGACGTCTCGCATTCCTGCAGCTTGCGGATTTGCACGCCCTTAAATCAACCTTATTTGAGGCTTTTGTTCAAGGAAAAAAATAATGTATCAAAACGATACGTACTGTCGCTTCTATTAGAATGAATACAAAGTCTTTGAAACAGGAGATGGATCAGTTCCTCTTTAACAAAGCAGTGGTCTGATGTTTTTGTCGTCCCTATAATTACCCAAGGAATAAGATACAACAAAGTGATAGATCTCATGCCTATTCTATCATCAAATAGGCCAAGTAAACCGGGCATGGGAATTTACGTATGTATCATTCAAGTGGCAACTTCTTTTTTTGAGATCATTTGCGGTAGTTCGGTGCAGTGTGCTTACTTGTTGAATACACCTTGAAAATGATATGAAACAATTAAGCGTTTCGAGAATACGTGTAATTAGTCTAGTCTGTGAAACCCGGACATTTGATAAATTTTCAGGACTTGATTGTTGTGATATTTTGTATCAAAAGAAATTAGAAAAATCCCGCTCCGGTTTCCTCTTTTCTTTCAGTTTCTAATAACTCTCTGTTCACTCTTCTGAATATGACTGACTCAATTGGTGTAAGATACTGGTAAACTCCAACGATGGTAAGTAGTTTTTCTTTGTATACAAGCTGCAGATATTGAAATAATCCTCACGCTTACTTTAATTATAGTTGTTAGCCTCCTGTAAGCCGTGTGTCGTCGTCGGTGGTGTCTTCGGGCTTGTTTATTGCCTCTACTTTTTGGTGTCAGCTCTACATTCTTTGCTTCTGTTTCGTTTGTCTTGTTGTAGAATGATATTGTTGGCAATGAAAGCCCTCTTGAAACGGTATGCTCTTGTCTTCAGAAATGTTGTCACACACAGCAACTCACATCGTATTCTACGTAGTTCTATGTCGCTTTTTTCAAAAATCAACAACGTCCTCCGGTGTTAATAATCCTTTTGTACGATTTGCTTGTGGGTCGCATTTGTACTGATGTTGACACCGTACATACCATCTCTCTTCTGGTGTACTGGGCGCGTTTTCCCTCGGATTATTGGATGGTTCTTCTTCCGTTACTCTTAATGTTGGCTTCTTTTAGAATACAACACGTAAGTACTAGCTGTGATATATAAATATCATTATTTACCTACCTTTGCTCTTTTGTAGCTTCTTTTACGTGTTCTAAAAATTGCTTGCGATATTATGTTGTGGATCCTTTATTGCAAGCTTGCAATAAATACCTTAAGGATCTTAAACATAATGTGACGTTTTATCCAGGTGAAGTGGAACTTAAAGCAATGACAGTGCAATTAAATAGCCAAGGCATCACTGACAAACGCCTGAGATACAACGCGGACGGGACAATTTTATTCAATACCATTGCAACGGAAGTGCTGTTATCAGAAGTATCTTCAGCATTCGCTGGAAACGACAGAGGAAAAACTAGCTTTGATCACTACAAAGCGATGTTTGGACTACTGATGATGCTTCGTACTCTTGCTAGAAAGTACAAGTACGCTAGTTTCAGTAGTTTCAAAAACTTAAAAGTCCATTTCATCCACACACACAGTAAGTAAAATTGACAGACTTATTACATACTTGCTAAATACCTCATACACATAGATCGTGCAATCCGGCACTGGACTATGTTCACTCCTTCCCCCGGATTGTACTTGATGAATAAGGAGCAAAAAGTGGACATCATTAAGGATTTTGCTAGAAAATCCGAAGGTGTTGTTCCACTTATGAATTTCACTATCAGCTTAGGGGTATGCATATCTGTATTTCTTTATTATTATTTATTAAGTATATGAATCGACTAACTTGAAAATCACACTAGGTATCTTTGGACAAATCGTTGAACGATTTGTCAGTCCTTAGTGAAGAGCATGATGAAGTATTGAGGGGGATCCACTTCGGAACAGATGACAATACCCATGTCTCTTTGTTTGACTTTGTCGAGCCTGTTCTTGTTCGATTCGATTGAATGAGAACAAGCATAAAGATGAGGTGACAGAAGAAGGTCACACGACGTCCTAGCTCTTAGTTTCGGCATTATCTTTTTAATGTAGTAATAATAAATTAATAAAGTCAAAGTTGTAAAAGAAATGTTGTTTCATCTACTAATAATGTTGACTATTGAAACAGAATTCAAGTCATACGCAAACAATACTGAAATGCTTGTGGTAAATAGAAACAATGAAGTGGTTTTAAAGTGTAGTATATATCGCAGTTACTCAGCTAGAGTTTACAGCCGAAATGTGAAAAGAGATAAAAGGTAGAATAGCAGCGACGGGTATAACTGACTAAGAGTCAAACTATCAGAAACAATGTTTACTTTATAAAATTTATGGAGAGTATAGGTAGTTTTGGATTATTAGATAACCAGAAGAATTCTCTTGATTGTTAAACACCAACTAGACAATAATAGCAAATCCAGATCAAAACATGATGAAACAACCTCACCTAAAAAAAAAAAAAAAAATAGTGCAGCGTGTCTAACAAATCATTTGCACATACCAGTTTTTTTTTTAACGCAAAGTAAAAGAGAAAGATGACAACTTCCCACTCCCAGCTGGGGACAACTAAAAGAGCTATCGGGCAGCCGGCGAATTTCTCCGACGAAGGGCAGGGTTCATGTGTACAGAGTCAGCGTGTTTCTTTTACTTGCTTGACTACCTTTATAGATTCTTTAGAGATTTTGAAAATGAAAAAGGAGGAAAAAGGGATAAAAAGAAATCATCATTATAAATAAAGGTTACTTAAATCACCCCGAAATAAGATGATTGGTTAAAATAATGATGAAGTAAATCAGGAATACAAATCATACTTACACCCAGGTGCAATCTAACTTTCCAAAAATCATAGCAGTAATTCTAGTGAGCAGATTGAACAATATTGGTTGCAATGCAAGTGGAATTTTTGTTACTGTTCCAACCACAAGGCGTCAAACAATGCTGAATACTGGGAAAAACAATTTCAATACGAGTGCAACACGAACGAAGCCTGTAATATGAAAGCTTTGATTCATTGCAATTAGTCAAAGTTAGTATTACAGTATCATTTTTATACTCCTTGAATAAAAGCCTCAAGTCTAGTTAATTCAAAAACGTGCGAGCTAAACGATTCGCAAGCGAGATGTCAAAGTATCTGCATTATCCTGCTTTAGACCAGTTCGGACCGCTTATCAGGTGGCTATTAAACCAAGCTTCATCTACAAATACGCAATTCTTTTGCAAGTCGACGCCTATTTCCTGCCATTTACTTACCTCCCCATAAAGAAGGCAAAGTGTCCTTTCAATATCCTTTTCTTCATTATATAAAATGCCATTTTTAAGGGAAAAGTACCCTCTATTGTTACACGCTTCCGTAGACGTAGAGAAGAAATTGAGATATTCTCTATGTCAGAAAATTTCTTGAAAGGACGTCTTTGGTTAGTCCCATAGTGAAAGATCGGTGGTTGTCAAGGCATCAAAAAACGGGTGTGCTGAGGAAGAGGTTTCTGTTTCGTGTGCCAAAAAAAACTAAGAGGGTATTTGAAGTCGTACCAAAAAATAAATCAACTCTGCCGATCAAGACTGAAATTTGTATTTATTTTTACACACTTTACATAAGCTATAAAGGACAATGCAATTCTATATTAAATAGTAATCATAGTCGTACGACGTTTCAAAGCCTCTTTCCCCTTTGGCAGCAGTGTACCAATCACTGGAAATGAAATCTCGATCTACATACGATGTACAGATCTTTTTTTTTTTCGGCAGGAGCCATAAAGAGATTGACTGCCGAGTAAGGTACCACCCGGAGAAGAAAACTCGTAAAAACTTGGAGTGCATACAAAGTTATTTTTATGATGATTACCATGCTTTTTTGTGTGACATGAATGAAAATCAATGTAACACTGTCATTAGAAGTTTCGTTCTCCCCTTTTTTTTTTTTAACTCAAAGTAGAAGGGCATATAAGTGGCACAATCTTGGTCTTTCCTGGCTTTCTTTTCTACTCTTTTTTTTTTTACTTCTTTTTTTTTTGTTAATTCGAGTTCCATTGGGTTATGATGAAGCCACAAGTCAACAGTCGGCTGATTAGGCTCATTTCAGTGGTGCTTGTCATTGCAAGTGTCTGTTTCTTGTTTAGCTATTTACTGGAACTGGAACAAAGAAACACACTGTTGAAAGAACAAGAAGAGTTTGAGGCACAAAGTTTGCTCGTCAAACAACGAGAGCAGCAAAAGAAGGAACAAGCGGAAAGAGAGTTGGTGCTGGAAAACCAACGTAAACAAAAACTCATGGAAAGCAGAGCTGTTCTAGAACCAGGTAACACAACCCACTTATGGGCCTCGCTTTGGCCGTTACTGATACTTTAGACTTGTAATAGAGATTACACTGGAAAACACCATGGATTTAATCAACCAATACTACGTTGCTGTGCCAACACCTGTAGAACCATGGACAGGTATAAAAAAAAATAGATACAAACAAAAGGAAGATCAAATAAACTAAAGACTCCCTTAAAAAAATTAATTAGACGAGACCATGAAATTACTCAAGTCACCACTTGGACAAAACTTTCAATCCGATTTGTTCACTATTCCCGAAAATATGCCCAACTTCAAGATTCTTGCTACCCAAGAACGTGTCTTTAAAGCTTTATTTCAATATTTGGACCCCATCATTGCCGAGGGAACCATTGATGTGACAAAGGACAGTAAATACAAGGACGTGTGGACCATTTATAATCGCTTAGAAAGAACAATTTTTCCTTGGATCCGACCTCACTGGAAAAACATGTTTGACATCAACTTGGAGGCCAAGGGACGAGGTATTGTTATGTGTGTGGGCAACGATCAATTCAAGCATGCCGCCACCTCCGTGCAAGCCATCCGAGATATCTTGAAATCCGATATTCCTATCGAGATCTTTTACATTGATCAATACGATCTCACCAAGGAACACAGAGACTACTTTAACGCCATCCACAACGTCAAAACAGTGGAACTCGTAGGACGTATCAACAATGCGTACACTCGATTTGGTGGCTGGGCATTGAAACCTTACGCTATTTTGGCTAGTGGATTCAAGGAAGTCATCTTGATGGATGCCGATGTGTTTATGTTCAAGAAACCCGAATCCTTCTTTGAGGATAAGGGGTATCAAAAGACAGGTGCCTTGTTCTTTTTGGATCGTACCTTGTTTAATAATTATCAAGAAGGTCGTCGATGGCTAACGTACACACTTTTGACATCAACTTGGAGGCCAAGGGACGAGGTATTGTTATGTGTGTGGGCAACGATCAATTCAAGCATGCCGCCACCTCCGTGCAAGCCATCCGAGATATCTTGAAATCCGATATTCCTATCGAGATCTTTTACATTGATCAATACGATCTCACCAAGGAACACAGAGACTACTTTAACGCCATCCACAACGTCAAAACAGTGGAACTCGTAGGACGTATCAACAATGCGTACACTCGATTTGGTGGCTGGGCATTGAAACCTTACGCTATTTTGGCTAGTGGATTCAAGGAAGTCATCTTGATGGATGCCGATGTGTTTATGTTCAAGAAACCCGAATCCTTCTTTGAGGATAAGGGGTATCAAAAGACAGGTGCCTTGTTCTTTTTGGATCGTACCTTGTTTAATAATTATCAAGAAGGTCGTCGATGGCTCAGATCGTTCTTGCCTACCCATAGTACTTATGTTGAACAATCCAGATGGTGGAAGACAACTTCCACACATGAACAAGAGTCAGGTATTGTCGTCATTGATAAAAAGAAGGCCCTGTTTGGTTTGCTGGGTACTTGCAAGATGAATGATAAAAATGAACGTGACAGAGTTTCTTACAGACACTCCCACGGTGATAAAGAGGTAAAAAAGAAGAGGATATGTTGATGTTCGATATAAACTCACCCTGCTCATTATAGACGTTTTGGATTGGATTTGAGATGATCCAAGCGCCTTATGCATTTGTGAAATCCGTGGGCGCAGTGATCGGCGGTTTGGGCGATGCAGGAGCTGCCGGAACTGTATGCGGTAACCAACTTCACTTGGATAGCCACAATAAGCCCTGGTGGTGGAATGGTGGTATCTTGCGTGACAAAAATCAATGGGAAGACCGTTACATGAAGTTTACACACTTTGCGGAAGGTGAAGACTGGGAGTTCTCTACTTCTTGTATCAAGGAAAAGAACAAAATCAAGGAACTCACTTTGACAGAAAGAGAAATCGGTGCGAAATTGATTGCATTGGATAAGAAGAGAAAGGGGATCGCTACTACTGACGATGATGATGAACAAGTAGAACAACAAGCAGTAGTAGAGGAGGACGTAGAAGCAGAGGAAGACAATCAAGAGCAAGAGGAGGAAGAGGAAGAAGAAGAATAAGTGTAATATTTATTTCAATATTAATAAAATCGTAAACAACTATAACCATCATTATCAAAGTTTTGTTCGGGACGACATGTGCAGTGGGAATAAAGTGATTTTTCACTTGGGCAGTGGGTAAAGTAGTTGGCGACACGGTAGCCGATGTTGTCCCAGAAATGAATATCGTCCTTGGTAAGAAATAAAACAGCGCCCATTGTCTGGATGATGGGGTCTCCCCAACGTTCGTAAAAGATACCATTGCTGTTATCCAAATAGTTGAAAAATGATTGATACTTTTCTCCTCGATAAAAACTGACATCGGATATCTATAGCGCCTGAGGGTTAACTCTCGTTCTCTATGTTCTATCCAGTTCGCTACGTACCTGAAAGTTATTCCAAAAGTGACATCCATTAAAGTTACCCGATGGATCCCAAATAAAATGCCATAGTGTATTAGGATCACCAGAACGTTGAATCCAATCTTGATGTTTCCATGCGTACTGATTGACTGTATCGTATAATGTGGGTATGGTCTCTTTGTATTCGTATAAAGCCATTGAAAATGACGTTGTTTTCTTATTCTCAAACATGAACTGGAAAGGATCCTCTGACATGGGGCAAATATACTCTGTGCCTGCTTCGAATCTCCAGCCATAATTTAAATCTTGCATGATAGGATGTCTACGTTGATACTGATAAATGAATATGCTTTGTGGGTATTTGATATCTATTGCTACTTACCTAAATATTGTACCAGCCATAAATCTAGATTGAAATCGATAGTCTTCACTGTCGCCAAACATGGTATCTTTCAGGTCAATGCGAGCCTGCTCTGCTTTTTCCATGTCCACATTATCTGTATATCCGTATAAATCACCATGCACCTGCTCAAACCGCACTGTGGTCAAGTTCCCTGCCACAGAACTGGCCAACTCCATATACTCTTCAGATAACTCTTGGTCTGAGAAAATAATATAAGGATAGTGATGATGCTTATTGAACTGGTCCTCGAGATTGCGCATCGTGAACCTTAGTTTGGTTAGTGACGCAGAATCGTTCTTTACAAATGTCACAAAAGCAGCCTTGAATCTGTCGTGAGGGAACGTCAGGTTGGCAGGGTTAGTGTAGCGCCAGGGCGAAGTGCTGTAGGCAAAGTAGTCATCGTCCAGTATATATGTGTGCCTTGGTGCTGTGGCAATAAGAGTGAGTGGCTCGAGTGTTTATTATTGAACCAGGTTGTTGTTGAAAATAGGTACACACCAGTCAGTAATACAACTGCCATGAGGATGAATCTAGTCACATTAGCGTTCATCATATTTATGTCAATTTGAAAAAGTGGTGAAGAGATTAAAAAAAGAGAGAGAGAGAGAAAGGAAAGGAAGGGAGAAGTAGGTAGAAGGGGTTAGAGAAACGGAGTACTACAAAAAGTGTGCTGCATTTTGACCAGTTGATTTATCACTGCAGATCCCTTTTTTTCTTGATTTTGCTGTGTTACTCATTTTTGATCTGCGATAAGCATAGGAGTGATCTTTTACGATCGTCACTCATTGGGCACTATTGCAGTAGAGCTTGTTTCGTTTCATTTACGTCCAAAACATTGGTGAAATGCCATTGTTTTTGCAGTAACAAAATAGTGAGATACAGAGGCAAGCGTAGATTAATACGGCATCGACAGAACGATTACTGCTTTGCTCCTTTAAAAAATTTTAATATTGAAATTATGCAAAACGAGTATGTGTTGAACAGACAATAAAATAAAATAAACTTTGCATAGTAGTCAGTTTGAAACTTACGCCTTTTTTGTGTCAACGAAGGCAGTCTTTGCTCATGCAAAATATGAAAAATAATATGATAATGATGATTGTCAATTTCCAGAATATATTTGATTGTTCACTCGATAATGTATATGTGCATTCTTGGTAAATCCAGTGGTGTACATCAATCAAGACTTTTTATTAGTTCATGTCATCTTCACGCCGTATAGGGACTTTTTCTTCCTGCATTCTTTGCCGATTGGACACTCTGAATATTAGACGCACGGTAAGAGAAAAGCGGATACTACGCAAGAAGAATTATTCGGCGTGGAAGGTAAACATAAATCTGTATCGATAAACATTTCCTTGATTGATACAGAAAAAATCGGTGAAGTCAGGCTTAGAAGGTCGAGAAATTAAAAATGGCAGGCTCATGCAGATTCAAAATGATGAGTTTGAATTTCGTGCTGTGGGCTTCTTGAAACACACTTTCTCCTTCCTACAACTTTTCCCTCATGACGACGATTCAGCATCTTCCGTACGAGATTCTGACCAACATCTTTAGATCAGCTCTTGAGTCGTCTGAAAACAAGATTCACGTTCTGCTTGAATATGCTATAGTGTGTAAAGCGTGGCACTTGCCTGCTTGTCACGTCTTGTATGAAAACATAATTGTTTATGACAGAAGGCGGATGATACAGTGCTTCAGTATTCAAAATAAAAATATGGGCGAGTTCTGTAGAAATCTTTATTTGTATGACCGAAGTAATACAGTAAAGAAGCTTACTGATGGACAGCTTGATCAGTTTTATTCATCTTTGCCAAATCTGAAAAAAGTTGTCATAAGAAACAATGATGCATCAAAAGATTTTATACACTTGGCTCGAAAAGCAGCGCTGATCAAAGACCTGAAAGAATTGACTTTGGCGTTTGCAACATATTCCCCAGTTGCCGATATACCACAGCAGTATCATGAATGCGCCTTTGCCTTCAAGAACACGCTGCAACAGATCACTATATTAGAGGCTGGCGCGTCTATCACTGGAAACAATGGCCAGGCTGGACATGCATACATGTTTTTACCGCAATTTACTGCTTTAACGAGTCTTTGCATAAAAAATCCAATTCGTAATGGTCTCAAAGAACTTTCTATGTTTCAAGTCCTGCACCTATGTCCACATTTGACCACGTTGCAATGGAAAAACGATTTTCAAGAACCAGATTTTGACGAGAGCGGCTGTCTCTTTGATCACAGTCAATTACAAGATTTGACTATCACATCCCTTGGAAAGATGTCTAAACAACACGTTGGCTTCATTATTGAAAAAATCACTAATCTAAAACGAATTAGTTTAGCCTTTGGGCCCAAGCGTAAAGATTCTCTGCCTCAGCAAACATACGACTTTGACCTTTTAAACTTGTGGCAATCCTATTTTTCGAATATCGAAGAGAAAGTATATTTTTACTTAAATGACAACTCTCCACCGAAACGCATCAATTACTGGTCCTTTATTGACAGCACCAATGGCAACAATTACCTTGCAAAGCCTACTCACATCTCGATAGTATTGTCACATTCTTCATATCGTTTTACCCCACTCACCAAGATCAGACTACAAAAGCTTGCACCATGTACCACTGCTTTCTTCAAGATAGACATGACTGAATTAGATTTGTGGAACAATGGCAATAGTCAACTCAACTTACAGCTATCACCACTTTTACCAGCAGATCTGAGTAGCCAGAGAATGGTCCAGACCTACGAAGTTCAATGCAATCCGCAAAATGAATTAGAGGAACAAACAATATGTGCGCTATTTTCAAATACACTCTTATCAGTATTGCAGTGTTTTTCAGATTTGCATCATGTTAATTTAATATGCTACTCCTGGCAAGGGGACTTGATACCTAAAATCAAGTTTCAAGCCACCATTTCCTCAAATGTGAACGACTACAACCAAAAATACCAAATGAAATCCAATGCGCCTAGATTGATCACAGAAAGGTACTCTCCAAACTCCTCTGAAAGGCTTGCCTACGTCAAACTAAAAGGGATACAGTCGCTTGAGGAAATTGGATCGATAGTGAACCTATTACCAAATACGCGGTATATCACTCTAGTTGAAAGTCTTAAACGATTAGATCAAAATCACAACATCATGGTCGATTTTGGTATTACTTTAAATTTAAAACAGTTACACCTAGATATCACCACATTGGCATTGAGAAGCAAAGGGAGAAATACTATTACACTTCAAATTGAAGAACTGGCAATAAATCGAGTCCATTACTATCAGTGGAAAAGAAGGGACAAAAAGTTTACTGAGATGGTATTTGAACCTGTGACAGCAAGCTTCCTTATAGAGGACGAACACTTTTCATCAAACAACCACAATATTGTTTTTATTAAGCTTGGAAGAGTAGAACAAATTGGGCTTACCAGTTTAAAGCCTACTCAGTACATCGACACTATCGAAATTTTCATTGACCTCACAACGTAATAAACTACTATTTAGCATATACTATACTATGCCTTGTAAGCAATCTACCATACACGTCATGAACCATTCTAGACTGAATATAGCAATTGGAAAGGATATTCATACACTCAAATAAAATCCGGAAAATAAACAAATAAACTACGATGTGCGATCAAAATTTTATCTAGATAAGTGTACAATATAAGCCACACATGCAGGGGGAGGTGAGAGTTGATTTGCCCACCAGCCCCGTGGCGGTTTCACAAATATAAACTCTATTTAGTAATAACTCATGAAGAATGCCTTACGGTGCAAATGATCAAGTGGACGTAGAAAGAAATTGCATCACGGAGGAAGGTGCCAGCTTGTTGAAAACTTTCCTTGAAAGTAGTCCTCATGCGAACGCCTTAGACAACAAAATAGTCAATCCCAACGACGATGATGACAGGCAAGCAAACGCTTTAGGCAACATTGCAATCAATCCCGACAACGTTGATGACAGACATCCTAACACCTTCGACAGCAACGCAATCAATTTTGACGGAGGTGATGACCGAACTATCCCCAGCTTCTACCGCGAAGTGAAATGGTTCGATTGGGTCGCCATATATCTGGAATCGGATAGCACCGAGAACCGTTTGCTTTTACGTCGGTGGGTATACGAGCCGAAACAACCCTCTTCTACATTGTATGGCTTCATCAAGAAGAGCGTAACCAACTACCTCGAAAAAATACAGGAGTTGATGGAAGGTGATCACATGTACTACGTACGACGACAAGTGAACACACCGCAAAGGTGAGTCATTCTTCTTATTATCCCAGCCAACTCTTTTGATACAATTATTAATCTTCAAATTATTAGTGATGGCGAGTTGGCCACTCAAGGCTTGAAAAAGATCAACAATGCAACAAAGAGAAGATATTTCGACGTTTGGAGCAATTTTGTTCTTATGCATGTTAAATTGGTGTATGAAGAATATGAGGACGGTGCGAATATCAATGAAGTCTTCTCCAGCTTCATTGATATTCTTAATTTAGACCAGGAATTTGTTCAGGGCATTCGGCTCTTTGTCGAGAGGATGAGACTGCAACCCGAAATCGAAGACATTGACGAAATCGTACACAACTTTATGGAGTTGATTACCTTCCGCCATGTTCACCCCTCCGAGGAGCCGCACCAATCCGCGACGGCGGCATTTGTCGCATTTTCGCAAATTGACCAGCTAGGAAACTGGGGTCCCGTTTCATCGGTTTCATCAATAATCTCGCCCATGATTTATGCCAGAAGATCAATTGTCCTTTCCGCAATCCACCGCCGCGGCAATGAATCTGATTTCAATAATGTTGAAAATTTACACTCTGTAAAATAAAATAAAAAATGAATAGAATAAGATAGACATTTAGAACAAAAGTGATCTCTTCCGTTTCCTTTCTCTGCATAACGTTTTTAAATTGTCTCCAAATTTAAAACATTGAATATGATTTAATACGCTCACAGACATTAGGAGAAGAAATATCATGTTTAAGTTACTCATTTTCTCGAGGTGTACGTAATTGAGAAATATCCATGATCAACAAATGGCTCATATTATTGAATCCTATTGTTCGCAAATTCGATGAATAGAAGACCATCGACAATTGGTCGTAAGTAGGAAGCATGTATTTTGCTTAAGCCCGCTGTGGTTGATGCGTTTTCTTTCATGTATTGAAATCTCGTACCATCTAATGATAAAATATAACAATATTTACAGATTTTTTTTTTTTTTTTGAAAAGGTCATTATCAATCCTGTAACTTTACAATGTGATATGTATTTAATTTCGTAACAATATCCTAGTACTTTTTAAAGGCATTGGTGTCGCTAACTTGATATGCCGAGGTGTTTACTTAAAAGCAACAGCACATTCATTTACGCAAGCGTTGTATCTCGAGAATATCTTGCAACCAACAATGCAGTTTTCTCAAAAACTTTTACATTTTCTCGGCATTTCGCATCAAGTATTGTAAACCCTCAATTGAGTTTACGCTTCGTACAATAACTTTTTAAATGTTTGGCAAGTAAGTAAATAGTTGACCAGATTCTTCACTTACGGGTTGCTCTGTATTGATGCGTCATTCCTCTAGTTGAATCTCTTTATAGAAAACTCACAAATGTCTTCTTCAAATTTCAAAGCATCTCACCAATAAATGTATATCGAACACAACTACCTCTTCGAACAAAACGCGATAGACAGTTTGATACCTCAATTGGCATACTGAAGCGCAATAAATCACATTGCGAATGCAACTCCTATGAAAAGATGATAGAGAGACCGATCTGAGTACTTGTGGAAGAACGTCGTGCGGATGTTTCAGAATCGTTGCCATAAGCGTTTAGTCAAAACAAAACAGGTGACCTGATAAAAGGCTTACAGCAAAGTACTAAATTAAAAACAGTCAGGGAATACCTGAGACATTATAAATCATTACTTTTCCAAATTTATTTATCAAGACCATTTTTATTAGCATGTAAATTTTGGAATTACTCTCGTATTTATGTTTCAGCGTGCAATGATGGGTGCTTTTTAATGGTATAGCAAGTTATGGCGGGGAAATAGTTATAGAGGTTCGAATCGACGTAGATCGATCATTAGCCTGGGATTTGAGTACAATCTGTTCGATTCTACCAACTTTGATGTTGATAATAGTGCAATTTTTAGATGAAAATCGTTCGTACTGGTTTGAAAAGTTTGCTGGTACAGGTTCGAATTGCATTTCTGTAAACTTGATTCTTTCCCTTTTCCACTTGTAGCAACTTTGGCAGCTTCCCCACACCCAAGCTCAGTGTCATCTCTCTTGAAAATCCAGTCAATCCTTCTGCCCGGCTGAACTCTTTCTCTGACGGGTTTACCACCGATTGTTCTCTTGTTATTCACTTGAATCATCAAAAGCGAGCACAAGAAAGTTATTGACGAAACCTTTGTTTGTAACTTCCTCGCTCATTATAAGCTGACAAATTGAGTAATAGAGGTATTCATCGTTTCCCCCCGAGACAAAAGAGATTAAAATGAAATGTTTCGTTTGAAAATCCTCGTCACTTTCGTAATACAGCGAATGAGTGAATTTTCAAAAGCCGTTTTGATTAATGACCATACTCGATTGACGTAAAAAGCTTCTGATTCGTTCTCGTATGGTGTTTTTTGCGAATAATCAATGTATAAATGTCATACAAAGTCAATAGTATCCATGCTTCGTCGTCAGAAGTCCTGCAAAAGATATTTGCTTTTCTGTAGAATTCAAAAAATTGAACGGCGGTATGTAATTGACTAATTTTTCTCAGGCATTGGGTTATCCACAATGACATACGGGGAAAAACTTGGTTTGAAAAGCGATTTTGTATTGAAAAAAAGGCATACAACAAAGTGTTAAATTGTCAGAACAAAATTTTGCATGATTGCAAAATGGGGTGCTCAAATAACAGCCAATGAAATTCAATTAAAAAAGTTGGCCCAACAGCGATTACACGGCCTTGGTCATGACTCCGCGTCATTGCACCTCTTTTATCTCTTGTATCCGTCTATAAATTATCTTTTTAACATAAATTGCTGGTGTTGTTTATTCAAAAATAAAGTGTCGTGTATCTGGAAAGTTACAAAATCGTAAAAAACAGTCAAAGTAAATCGGGGTCGGCGGATTGGCAAGCGCGCTGCAGGCGCGAGTTGCGAACCCACGAAATTGAACGGCGGTATGTAATTGACTAATTTTTCTCAGGCATTGGGTTATCCACAATGACATACGGGGAAAAACTTGGTTTGAAAAGCGATTTTGTATTGAAAAAAAGGCATACAACAAAGTGTTAAATTGTCAGAACAAAATTTTGCATGATTGCAAAATGGGGTGCTCAAATAACAGCCAATGAAATTCAATTAAAAAAGTTGGCCCAACAGCGATTACACGGCCTTGGTCATGACTCCGCGTCATTGCACCTCTTTTATCTCTTGTATCCGTCTATAAATTATCTTTTTAACATAAATTGCTGGTGTTGTTTATTCAAAAATAAAGTGTCGTGTATCTGGAAAGTTACAAAATCGTAAAAAACAGTCAAAGTAAATCGGGGTCGGCGGATTGGCAAGCGCGCTGCAGGCGCGAGTTGCGAACCCACGAGAAATGAAGGTCGAAAAAGTCTCCACAGCGAGACGAAGAGTTGACCTTTCTCACCACAATTTGAGGCTTGTTCACAGCTTGTTATGGATAGAAAAGTAAGGGCTGTAAGTAATGATTACAAAAAAGACACCGACATACATTAATGCCTATATCTTTTTTTTATTTATTTCTGATACACTTTGGTGTATGCCTTTTTTATCAGATCACCTTTTTCTTTCGACCAAACAACAATGACAACAATTCAGAAACTTCCGTACGAGATTCTTCTACAAATATCTAGATCAGTTCGTCCACCATCTACTTATAGGAATAACGCTCGCAATCACAATCGCGATCTGCTTAATTGCGCTTCAGTATGCCATTCGTGGTATCTACCTGCCTGTCGCGTTTGTACGAAGAGATTAACGTATTCAGTATTCAACGGTTGAATAAATGCTTTGAAATTCAAGGAAGGAATTTAGGAGCTTTCTGTAAAGAGATTTTACTAAACGGATGGCGCTTCGATGAAGAGCAATTCGCATTTGAACAGTTTGATCAACTATTTACCTACTTGCCCAATATACAAAAGGTTATTGTAGGAAGCACAAGTACAAGGGATTATTTACATTACTTGATGCGAAGTGCCGAGAAAATTAAAAACTTGAGAGAACTGGATTTGATGGTTGTAGGACATTCTCTTGATACAACACTTGCGTATCATGAATGTGCTCTTACTTTTAAAGAAACACTTCGGCATATCAAGTTAACAGTACCAGTTGCACCTGTTCTTGGAAACAACGGCATGATTCGACCAATGTACACTTTTCTGCCCACGTTTACAGCCCTAACAAGTCTTTATGTTAAAAATTTACTCGATGGAGGTTCAGGAGAGCTTTCTATGTTCGATATCATACACTTATGCCCAAACTTGGTCAAGTTAAATTGGTTTAATGAATTTAAAGAACCTGACGTTGATGAAAGCAAATGTCAATTTGACCATAAAAATTTGAAATCTCTGGATACTGTATCATTTGAGACAACCAAACAACATGTTGACCGCATCGGTAAAAACATAACTGGATTGAAACAACTTAGGGTATACATTGGATCATACAACAAAAGACTTTCAAGAAGAGTCTATAATCTTAATTAACTACATTACTGGGAACCTTACTTGTCAGGTATTGAGAGAGTAGATTTTTCTATAAAAGACTATTTCCCAACAACGTTCAACGATTTCTGGCCTTTGATTGACAGTATGAACGGTAGCAGTCCCTCAATACCAACTCACATATCAATGGAGATAGCCTACCCGTACAATAGCCGAACTCCACCACGGATCAACATCAAACTTCATAAGTTCGCAAAAGGCACTTCTTTTCACAGCCAGATAATTTCAGAAGAGCTGAATCTAGATAAACACATCATCTCTCCAATTGGTATGCATTCCGCAATTCTCTCCACTAATTTTAGTAGCAAGAGAATGATTCAATCATATGAAGTTTATTGTTCTCCATCAGATCACGATATGGAAACAATCAACAAATGCCTTTTAAATGTGCTCGAACCAGCTTTGGAATGTTTCCCGAACATGTGCTATTTTAATGTGATATCCTGTTACCCCTACGACACTCGTAAGTATCGAATAGTATTTCAAATCACAGCAGTCTCAGATGAAACCGATTATTACAAGGACTACAGTGTCAAATCTAACATGATCAAATCAAATCCAAAAAGGAACACTTCTGATCCTTCAAAAAAACTTGCTTATGTCAAAATCAAAAACATGCAGTCGTTAAAAGAAATCGATAAAACGCTGAAGCTATTACCAAACACTCAATATTTAACATTGCTTGGCAGCGTGAATGTTCTAGATGAAAACTTTAATGTCACACTGAATTTGGGTACCTTAAATTTGAGACATTTGTATTTGGATATCACAAAACTACCTATCAGCCCCACTGGCAAGCATACAATGGTTCTACAAATCGAAGAAAAGGCTAATAGTCAGAAGCATTGTTACAAATGGGAAAGGAAGAGCGGAAGGTTTACGGAAATAATATTTGAACCTGTATCAGTAAACTTTTCGAAACAATATGGTCGATCCTTGTCTATAAATTACACTATTGTTACCATCCAAGTAAATAGAATCGAACAAATTGTACTTGGTCTTGAGCCCAGTCATTGCAAAAACCCTATACAAACCACCATAAATCTTACTCCACAATGATGCGATGATGAAAAGGAATAAATAATACAATGTTATATCATGTAGATATTACTATCTTCACTCAACTTTTTCTAGCTGTACCACAAAGTTTTCTAAGAGCGGCAACTTGAAAAGGATGGAAGTTAATCCCGCAAAGCCCGTAGGTATATGCTACAAGTGTTACACCGTCAAGTATTTGAAACATTTTAAGAGATTGCGCTATCGCAATGATTGTCAAATAATTGATATGGTACGGTGCAAAATGTGTCGAAAGTGGTCATCATTCGTGAGTTTTTTTTTTTTTTTTTTTTTTTTTTTTTTTTTTTTTTTTTTTTTTTTTTTTTTTTTTTTTTTTTTTTTTTTTTTTTTTTTTTTTTTTTTTTTTTTTTTTTTTTTTTTTTTTTTTTTTTTTTTTTTTTTTTTTTTTTTTTTTTTTTTTTTTTTTTTTTTTTTTTTTTTTTTTTTTTTTTTTTTTTTTTTTTTTTTTTTTTTTTTTTTTTTTTTTTTTTTTTTTTTTTTTTTTTTTTTTTTTTTTTTTTTTTTTTTTTTTTTTTTTTTTTTTTTTTTTTTTTTTTTTTTTTTTTTTTTTTTTTTTTTTTTTTTTTTTTTTTTTTTTTTTTTTTTTTTTTTTTTTTTTTTTTTTTTTTTTTTTTTTTTTTTTTTTTTTTTTTTTTTTTTTTTTTTTTTTTTTTTTTTTTTTTTTTTTTTTTTTTTTTTTTTTTTTTTTTTTTTTTTTTTTTTTTTTTTTTTTTTTTTTTTCCTCTGACGCTCTGCTACACACAGCACACCTATTAAAACCAAAGCATATTCATCCTCTCCCTTTAATTTTTTTCTTTCTCTGAAACCTTTTAAATAGTTTTATTGCCGTATACTTTAAAGACGGTCCTGTAGTGGTATGAATCAAACATAGTTTTATCTTTTTCCTCCCCATATTAGCAAACACATCAACATCAAGCTGGATTCGTTGATTTATAATAAATTACCATACTCTGAGTTTTATCCCAAATCAAATCGCGCGAATCATGCAGATGATAAATTTTGGCGTATTGAGTTTGAAGTTATAAAAGTAACTCTTATTGAAGGGAGTCCTTACCCACACAAAATTTTTTTACTGTTCACACAGAGTTTTTTTTTTTTTGGATAATGAGATAGCAAGCGTCCATCTTGATTGCTTAGTCAATAGTTAATCATTTCCTGGGCTCTTCCGTGATAAAGTAGCTTATATCGACCACAAATGTGTTTCTTTCTGCTCTTTCTCTTTTCTTTTCTAATATTTCATCTATCATGAACGTTTACATATAGGATTTTTTCCCTACATTAAGTGTATTCCGGATAAATTCAGTAGTGTACATACATACGCAACGCAAGATTTCAGTTCCACGGCCGTAGATAAGTTCGGTTTTTCCGTGTTTTTTACCTGTTCAAAAAGGTACTTGTCGAAGACTTTGAGTGATAGGCATCACCTAAGACGGAAAAGAATGTTACGCAAGAGGTAAATTTCTGTGTGGTTGGTAAAATAAACCTGTGTGGATAAGGACTCCCCTTGTTGAAACTCTCTTCTCCTTTCCACCAAACTCGACGATTTTTCTCAAATGGCGACGATTCAGCAACTCCCATGCGAGATTCTAGTGAACATATTCAGATTAGTTCTTGGGCCCTCAAATCAGAAATGCCATTTGCTTCACTGTGCACTAGTTTGTCAATCGTGGTATTTACCTGTGTGTCGTGTTCTTTATGAAAATATTACTATCCTCAGCAAAGCTCAATTAATAAGTTGTCTCGATATTCAAAGAACAAACTTGGGTGTATTCTGTAGAGAAATTGAATTGAACGATAGAATTCCCTGAAAAAGAAATTTGCTTGTAAACAGTACGACTTGTTTTTTTCCTACATGCCACACCTTCACACAGTCACTGTAGGATATGGAAGTATTCATGCTGACTTAGAACATTTGGCTCGCAACGTAAACCAAATCCAACACTTGAAAAATCTTCCTATTGAACCAAGGAATTACCGTCCTGAAATAGCACAGGCTTATTATAGATGTGCTTTCGCTCACAAACATACCATCCAGCATTTGAAACTAACTAAACCCGGTATACGTATTACTGCAAACGACGGTCAACAAGGACATATATACAACTTCCTGTCAGACTTTACTTTCCTTACAAGTCTTCACATTGAAAATTCAATAGAAGGGGGGTTAAGGCAACTGTCCATGTTTCACGTACTGCACTTGTGCCCCAATTTAGTAAAGTTTAATTGGATAAATGATTTTGAAGAGCCTGATATTGATGAAAACAACTGCCGATTTGACCACAGTAGATTAAAATATTTGAATGTATCAGCACTCGGATTTAACATACGGTACTCAGAATTCATCGTCAAAAAATTAACTGGATTAATGCGACTCGATTTTACTGTTGGACGTCCTGTTGATAGGCCCTCAAGAGATGCATTTGATATCGACCAATTTCACAAATGGCAATCCAACTTCTCGGGTATTGAG
This sequence comes from Mucor irregularis B50, assembly GCA_000587855.1. Taxonomy (NCBI): domain Eukaryota; kingdom Fungi; phylum Mucoromycota; class Mucoromycetes; order Mucorales; family Mucoraceae; genus Mucor; species Mucor irregularis. The sequence goes on from AZYI01000256.1 coordinate 48,384, forward strand.
AAATTTTATTGTATTTTATACAATATACTTAGATTCTCCATTACAAATTATTGGTTATTCATCGATGGGATTAACAGTAACGGCCCCTCTACATCTGTTCACATTACTACGATAGTAGCGCCACAGAACACTAGAAGAAACAACGAGGTTAAATTGTACAAACATGAAAAGCGTACTTTTTTTTACTGTGAAATAGATATAGAAGATTTGAATTCATGGAGAAATGATGTCTCGTCAATAAGCTTACAGTCTCCACTTATTCCCCCAAACTTAGATAGTAAATCGATGATTCAAACGTACGAAGTTCACTGGAAACTGTGCAACCACAATGAAAAACAACTGTTGCATGAGCTTTTTCCGAGTATGCTTCCATTGGCTTTAAAGTCCTTCCCAAACATCCACTATTTTAACGTGGTAGCGTATCCCATGTACAAACAATGGAAAACACGAAAATATCAAATTGCAGTAGTCTCGAGTGAAATTGATTATTACAAAGTCTGTGCTAACGATTCTTTTTCACCTACAATGTCAACACCACATTGTATTTCTGATCCTTCAAAAAGACTTGCTTATGTGAAATTGAACAGTATTCACTCACCAGATGAATTAAGAATGATCTTTAATCTATTACCGAACACTCAGTATCTTAATTTAATCGACGGTATCAAAGATCTTGATCGTAATTATAACGTCACGTTAAACCTGGATAATTTGCATCTAAATCTCTTCCATTTGGATCTTACAACACTGGCTTTAAAATACCCGGGTGAACACACAATAGTTCTTCAGATTGATGAGAATGACATTGACAGAAAGCACTATTTCAAATGGAAGCGGGAGAACAGGGGGTTCAGAGAGATGACATTTGAACCTACTTCAGAAGATTTCTTGCAAAAATACGGGAGATTCACATCTAAACAATGCAATATTGTTATTATCAAGGTCAAAAGAGTTGAGCAAATGTTGGTGAGCTCCAAGCCCAATTATTTAAGAATCCCTGTTATGACTGCGCTTTTGAATTTCACCTTGCAGTCGAGTTGATCAAGAAATAGGATTTGCTTTAACTGTGACCAGTAGCCCTCTTCCATCTCAATACATTTTTTATAAGTGATTGCATGCCTAGAAAAAAACATAAAGATACCAATGCATATTTTAAAAAGTAACTATAACCTGCCTTCACTCGTATGAAGCAAACATTTTGGTAGACAATGAAACCTTCCGGAAAGAATGACGAGAAATACTAGCAACTCACCGATACCGCTGTCGGCAGCAATTCATTGCAACCACCTACCACTGTTAAAAAAGCCATGTTCAATTCAACAATTGACTCTTCAAGTATCAAGATTAGATCACATAGACTTAAAGATATTCTTTGTTTTACTATGGAATTGATATGAACGAAGTGGATTCATTAAAAAAACAACATTTGGTCAACTACGCTGCAGTCACCTCTAACTCTTAAGGGTTTCAGAAGCAATGAATACGCTCAAACTTATGACGCTCACTATATACCAAAGAATTACCGAGAGGACAAACTTCAGAAGGTATTCGTTCGGACTCACTTCCAATGGCTTTGATATCACCCAAATATCTGCTATTTTAATATTACAACAGACTTCATGCACCAGAAGTACCAAATCGCAGTGTTCTCAGACAACACCCAATGATTCTCCTGACACCTTGAAGACCTGCGTTATACTACAACGCTTACAGACACAAGAGATTGAGTCAGTCCTGAAGTTATTGCCAAATACGCATTATTTGAATTGATAGCTTGTATGTTACGATTGAAAACTCAAATACTACTCTAGGCTTTGGTACTTTACGCTTGAAGTACTTGGAACTCGGTCTCTGATGTAATCACTATAGTGATAACCATACAGTTGTATCACAAATCGAAAAAAGGATATCAACCAAAGACATTGCTACAACTTGGAGAAAAGAACAAAGAAGTTTTCAAATATGACTATTAATCCTTGACAGGCAACAGTGTAGTCATTCGTCGTCCAACTATTGCAATACTATCACCATCGAAGTAAATATAATTGAAGAAGTTAGGGTCAGTTCTGGAACCGACTATGACGCCAAAACACTATGTTCCTTACCCTACAGTAGTATCTCGAGGAGATAGAAGAGCATTACTGGCTTTAACTATACATTGTAAAGAAACACGAAGCCCAACTCTAACTAGTGTACCTTTGAAAACACAAATAAAAAAATGCGTTTACAATACCAATGAGTACTTTGATATAGTGGCATCACTCCAATGTATCCGTATATAGTAAAATTTTTGTGTGAATCGTGATAACCGGAGCGGGAGAAATGATCAGAGAAATCTAACCGTAACATGAAAGAATGCAATCGATTGTTACGGTTCAGGTCGCTTCAGCCAATAAGTGGTGGCCAGCGACATCCACATGTAACATTTTACTTCCGTTAAAAAAAATCTCGAGAATTTCGGTAATTTTTTTTTTCTGGGCCTTTATTGTGGGTTTGGACAAATGTATTTTTCTTTTCATTTCATCTTTCATCTTTCTTTATCTTGAGGGATATTTACTACTGCTTGCTTAAATGGTGCTATCCAAAAAGATAGGTTATATTTTAGGTGCGATTGTTACACTGTGTCAAGCAGAGCTTTTGCGCTATGAGCTCAACATCACTTCTGGTATTGTCAACCCCGACTGTCACACTGAGGGCTTCAATGTACCTCATATCAACGGTCAGTTTCCAGGTCCAACACTATATGCTCAAATCGGAGATGAAGTAGAAGTGCTTGTCCGAAATCAAATGGAGAACTTCAACACTAGTATTCATTACCACGGTATCCGTCAAATCGGCTCTGTTGAATCCGACGGTGTTCCCGGTGTTACACAACACGCTATTTATCCTGGAACAAGTTACCTGCAAAAGTTTCAAATCACAGATCAGGCTGGTACTTATTTCTATCATGCCCACACTGGTTTGCAAGATGACTCTGTGCAAGGTTCCTTTATTGTCTATGAATCAGACTCTGCTAATCCCAAGAAATCTAAATCAAAAACTTTGAAGGCTGGTCCTTACGAATACAAGAAAGATCTCACACTTCAACTCAGTGAGTGGTTCCACGAAGAGCTCGATAGCCGTCAAGACTATTACTACGGCGACAAATTTAGGTTTGATCATGGCGCGCAAAGTATTTTGATGAATGGTCGTACTGTGCACGACCCCGAAACTGTAGATGAAAAGACCTGTGAAGGCTACACCACCTTTGACGTCGAGCCCAACACAACTTACCGTCTCCGTCTCATTGGTGCTAATTCTTTCAGAACCTTTGCTCTGGGTATCAAAGATCACAATATGACCATGATTGAAGTCGACGGAGAATTGGTACATCCCTACAATACCTCATTCCTTGAAATCACGCCCGGTCAACGTTTCTCTGTTTTGCTCAAAACAGGCGACCACGCTCCTGGCTCTACTTTTGCTATCGGAACAAGTTATCTCTGGCGTCAACGGGGGCGTGGTATTACTGAGAACGGTTTTGGTTATATTCGTTACGTTGAAGCAGAGACTAACAAGGAAAAGGACGAAAACAACACACATCTTCTCAAGACGATCAAGAAATGGAAAGATGTTCGTAACATTGGTAAACGTGCTGAATGGGTTGGTGGTGAACGCACTGAAACAGATGAACATAGAGTCGATCGTTCTGAAAAGAGTAATGAAGATGATAAAGAAGGTCGCAGAGGTGGTCGGGGTAGACCTGACAGTGGCAACGATAAACAAGCTGGCCAAGGTGGACGAGGCGAAGAAGGCGGCCGAGGCGGTCCAGGTGGTCGTGGAGGCCAAGGCGGTCGAGAAGATAGAGGTGGCGCTGAACAAGGTGGCCAAGGTGGTGGAAGAGGCGGTCAAGGTGGACCAGGTGGACCAGGTGGTGGCGGCAGAGGTGGAGGCGGTGGTGGTGGCAGAGGTGGAAAGGCCGAAAAGGTCTATCTCGATCTTCCCGTATTCCCCAACCTTGACGAACCTGACTGGGTGTGGCACCAAATTAAGCCCTTAGCTCCTCGTAATCCTATTGTTGATGAAATGGATGTCCGTACTATCAAGCTTCATACTACCCATGTCAAGATGCATGACAATACCACTCGTTACATGGTGAATAAGCGTCTGTTACCTATGATGCGTGCAGCTCCTCTTGTCAGACACCAAAACCTTATTACCAATCATACCTATACCACAGATGACCAACAATACAACTCGGCTCTTGATACCTACCGTGTTTCCCATAATGAAATTGTTGATTTTGTCTTCCAAAATACCCGTAACGAAATTGGTGGCTGTCTCTTACATCCCTGGCATACGCACGGACATTCTCACTATGTCATTGCCTCTGGTCCCGGTGATTATATCCATGAAGAGCACAAAGATATCCGTAATTTTGAACATCCTTTATTCAAAGATACCACTGTTGCATACCCATCTATTCCCACTGACGACACCGATGGCTGTGGTTGGACTAAAGTCCGTATTATCGCTGTAAGTAGGATTACTCCATATTTCATGAACATAAATATTAACTTGATTTCGTTTTTTTAGGATAATCCTGGTTACTGGGCAGTCCATTGCCATATCACTACTCATATGATTCAAGGAAAGATGATTGTTATCGAAGAAGCACCAGAAATGATTTCCACATTGAGTCGATACAATAGAATTATTCAATAAATTTATTATTATTTTAGTACACAATAAAAAAATTCTCTTCTCTAGTCCTCATCCATGGCATCGTCGTTTTTGTTCTTTTTGTTTTGTTTGGCTTGTTCGCTGATACCTATTAAGAATGAATCAACGCTATTACCAGCTGAGGGATGCAATCCGAGCTGAGACAACAATGGCCCCAGTTGTCCAGTTTGAAGTGCAGCACCTAAACTTTGTAAAGCTTGTGTGAATTGAGGACTTCTAATAATTTGACGCACTTCTTCGGGGCTTCTCTCTGAATCTTCGGGTAAAAAGGGGAATAAAGTTGCACAAAACTCTCGATCGTTCAATAATGGTGTTAATGACTGAGAGTTTAAAACGTCTGTCAATGCGATCGGTGCACCTGCGCCTTCTATGACTGGTGTAAGTATTTTGGCTTGCTTATCCTTTAATAATAATACCTAATTACCTTCAGGGCGGATATTTGCAAGTATTTGACGAAGTTGATCTAATTGCTCAGAGGACTGTTGTTGTTGTTGTTGGTTAGTATTGGCTTGCACTGGTGCTGGTGCTAAAGCTTGTTCAGCAGCAGGAGCAGCTACTGGAGCCGTAGGAGGAGCAGTAACTACAGGTGCAGTAGCGGCGACAGGACGAGTGGTGGGAGCAGGTGGTGTAACCTCTTGTTCGTCTTCCTCGTCGTCATCCTCATCGTCTTGAGTTCCAGCAGCACTACATATCAATAAGTTATTACACAATTAAGCAATAGCAATTCAGCGTTCAAGTCCTTACCCATTCATACTATTAAGGAATTGCAAAAGATTTTCAGGAGTCAAGTTGGGATCTATAGGGATTATGCATTAGCTTATATTCACCTTCGCAGCCAGAAGTGGCAATTTATTACCTTGGTTCTCTACGCCATTCAACAAACGCATCAATTCTGCATGAGAGGTTGACTCATCCAATTCCGAAGAAGCATTCATATTTGTTTCGGGATCGCTAATTAATGCATTTACACGATCGACGAGTTCCTGATCTTTATCCTCATTTTTGCTTTGCATCCAGTAAAAGTGAGTTTCCTGGGATGTTTTAAACTTCAACACAAAGACACGACCTGTGGTGCACTGTGATACTCTGGTGAACTCTGCTTCGTCAGGGAAAATGATCATGTTCTATGAAAGCGAATAGATTAGTCCTGATCAGATCGGGTTATGCGTCACGGTAAAGTGCTTACGTCTTCAGGTGTAGCTTGGTTTTTACGTTCTTTCCAATACAAGTGTAATAATTGATCGTCACCCTTTAATTCCATTACGATGAGTATATTCAAACAAATACTAAATACCTCCTATCACATACCTGATCCATATAGAGTTTACTGTTGATGAGTAGTTAGTATACAAGCAACTTATAAGCTTAAGCAATTTGGTTTCTTACCCCTTTCTAGTGTCTGGCTTGATCCAAGAGCCTTCAATGATACATTTTCCAGCGTTGAATTCGACCAAGTGAGTTTCTGTAGGGGCAGTTGCAAATAAACTCATATTCTTCAAAATATACAGAATAAAAGAATGCACAAATAGGCTCCCTTCAACCACGAAAAATATACGTCACATCGCATTGATCCCGTTTTGGCTTAAAGCGTGTCCCCGTTGTGGAATAAAAAAGTCACAGATTTAGGAAATAAGTTTTATAACGAGATTGTGGTATTTTCGAAACGGGATATCAGTACTTTTTAAAACGGATTGCAACGATTTATATCTAATGTTTGAACACGTCCTTACTAGAAAGGGGACCACACAGATTTATTTTGGATAATGAAATATCAAAATAATGGCAAGTGGCCAGCTTGATTGTTCAGTCAATAATAAATCATTTTCTGGGCTCTTTCGAGATAAATTAGCTAATATTTCATTGACCTCAAATCTATTTCGTTCTACTCTCTTCTTCTTTATTATTTTCTATATCGTGAACGGTTATATGTTGAATTTGTTCCCTTCTGTAAGTGCATTCTGGATAAATTTAGTGGTCTACATACGCGATTTAAGACCTCATCTTCACGGGCCGTAAAGAGGTCGCTTTTTTCGCGTTCTTTGCCTTTTCAGAAAGGTACTGATTGAAGACTTTGGGTAATAGACATCACCTAAGAGGAAAAGGATTGTCACACAAGAGGCAAATTATTGTGTGGATAAGGACAGACACATGAAACATGGCAGACAAATGTGGAAAGTGAAGAGCAGGAAACGATGGAAGAAGAAGGGGATGCTCCTAAAAAAGCTGGTCCCTCGAGAAGAAGAGAAGCTCCGAAAGAAGAATTGAAACGAGTAGAAGTAATGAATCTGGAAACGTTTGGTATAGGTTTACCAGGACCGTCGAGAAAAGGAAGAAGACATCCCTTTGCCAGATATTGAGGAAGAGTTTTCTATTCCTGCCAGAGTTACGCCTGATGTGCCACCTCCCAGTATTAACAGTAGTGAAAGTGAGGACAGTACTTTGAAGGGCCTGAAAGAATCAGTTAAGGAATATCCCCCCCAGAGTCTTAGCAAAAGCACAGGACATGTATTGAGTCAATTTCGACCGAGAATTTGTCTGTAGTGAGCAAAGTATCTCCTGTTATAGAAAGCCAAGGGTCTACTTTAAGCAGCAGAATACGGCAAAGAGTAGTATATTGGGTCCAATCAACCAACTTAGGTAGTGGATCGGTGCGTAGTGGATTTCGGCAAACTCAATCTCAAGATATAAAAACGCAGTCGAAGGGTTCCAGCGCTTCATTCACACACTGGATTCATGAAGAAGAGACGAAACACGAAGTTGAGCAGAGTGAACAACAACAAAGTTTCTTATCCTTACGTCATATTGTATTCACTGAAGAAGGACAGGTGGATAGAGAGAGGACAATGGAACGTTCTGCTAACTCAAGATACTCAAACTTAAACTCAGGACGCTCAGGATAGTCAAGAGGATGAACTTGAACCAGATCTCGACTTCTGACGAAGCCGCCGTACTGTCATATCATACTATCATACTGTCACTATCTCACTGTCACCACCATACTATCATACTGTGAATAAAATAAAGTATAAATTACATATGAATGTACAAATAATTTTTAATAGAGAATGACATATACGGTTCCCTTAGCTGGTCCCGGCTTTCTACAAACAACTTCGCCTGTGTTTTTCCACTGCTCTCTGAATCTGTAAGCCAAAGTTTTTTTTTATTTCGAGTTGTTTCGCTGCGGTGGTAGTGCTTATGCCGTTATTGAGTAAAACCAAGAGGCATTTTGTTGAAGATCGCGGTAATCGCGGTACGCCTTCTTCGATTTCGTCTCTTTATTTTTCAAGCGATCCACTACAGCATTCTCAGTAATGCACTTTTCTTCCTTTTTCGTCTTGGGAGATTCTTCTTTGAACAACTCCAATCTCAACTCTATAGTTCGTTGTTGATCTCGTCAACCAGCTCCATTGCAGATATCGTATCGCACTCGACGCGCAACTTCAACTTGAGGCTGACGTATATGGTTTCAGCCTCCACCTCCTCTTCTATACTTGGCAAAGACTTGGATCGTTTACATACATAGTGTGTACGTTGCAGAAGTAACTTACTATTTGAAAAAATAAAGGGGTTCCAATTTCTTCCGAAGTTTTATCCAAAAATCTGTGGGAAACAAAGTAGTTTCCCACGGGTGTTAGTCGTATAAACTGTCCCTTTTTTCTTTTTCCCCACCTCTTTTCTTCCTTCTTGCAACTACACTTCATCGAACCTTTACTTCTTTTTTTTTGGACTCAAGAAAGAAACCTTAACATACTAATATACAAAAAAAGAAGATAGTCTCACTCCAACACAAAAATGTATTATTCGCGGTCTTCAGCTCTTCTTAGATCAATTTCATCCTCCGTGTTGACACGACCCACCAGCAGTAATAAATTATTTCTCACGGTAAGATATCTGTAGAATAGATGGGGAGTATTGATAGGAAAAAAAAGACTTATCATAATACAGTCTAGAAGCAATAGTGGCCGTCGATTTTTTCATCCTTCGTTCAAATTTGAAGCTGTCAAACCTTTTCTTTTAGCTGATATTGGTGAAGGTATCACCGAGTGTGAGGTGATTCAATGGTAAGATGATATGGCAACAAGTTTGACATGGAATATGACCGTGAGTAGTAATCATGTATGCTGAATAGGTTTGTTGAACCTGGATCGACTGTCGCTGAATTCGACAGAATCTGTGAGGTGCAATCAGATAAAGCTTCCGTAGAAATCTCATCACGTTTTGCTGGCAAGGTGTTGAAATTACATCATGGATTAAATGATATTGCCAAGGTCGGCTCTCCTTTAGTGGATATTGAGACAGATGATGGTGATGATGTGCCCGCTCAAAATGAAGCCGAGACACCCGCTGCTGCTGCACCTGTAGCTGCCTCTGCTGTCATCGAAAAGGATCGTGTGGAGGAAGCTGCTAATCACATTGGCGGAAACAGTGGATCTGTGCTTGCAACACCAGCCGTGAGACACTTGGCTAAGCAAAAAGGTGTAGATATTGATAAGGTAGTTGGAAGTGGTAAAGACGGTCGTGTTTTGAAGGAGGACATCTTGTCATTCGGTAAAAGTAGGTCTTGTCTCATGTCTTAAAAGTTGTAAAGCAAAAATACTAATTATCATTTCTGCATAGCTGCTCAAACTAGTGGTCAATCAGCTGCCGCTGCCGCTACTTTTGATGCTTCTAGTGCTGCAGTTGAACAAGGTGGCCGAGCTGAACCTCTCAGCATGATTCAAAAGGCCATGTTTAAATCCATGACACAATCTCTTAATATTCCCCAACTTGGCTATAAGGATGATATTGAAATCGATGCCGCCACTAAATACAGAGCTGCGCTCAACAAGCACATTGCCGCTCATCCTAGCTTGTATCCCTTCTCCAAGATGACATATTTGCCCATTTTTGTAAAATGTCTCTCAATCGCTTTGACTCATTATCCTCTGATGAACGCAAAGCTCGTTGGTGATGAAAATGACATTAGCTCCATCAAGATTAACTACCGCTCTTCCCATAATATCGGTATTGCCATGGACACTCCTCAGGGTTTAATTGTGCCCAACATTAAGGATGTGCAAGAAAAGACCATTTTTGAAATTGCGTCTGAAATCCATCGTTTATCTGAACTTGGTAAAAAGAACGCTATCCCCATGTCTGATTTGAAGGGTGGTACTATCACCTTATCTAATATCGGTACCATCGGCGGTACTTATGCCAACCCTGTTATTGTCTCCAATGAATTGGCTATTGTTGCTCTTGGCAAGATGCAGAAATTACCTCGCTTTGATGCTCATGATAACATCGTTGCAAAGCAAATTATGCCCATCAGTTGGTCTGCAGATCACAGAATTATTGATGGTGCTACCATTGCTCGCTTCGGAAACCACTGGAAGAATTTGATTGAAAACCCTGCATTGTTGGCTAGTGAACTTCGTTAAGGAATACACTTTCGTGTAGTATTCCTAATACCAATATTTATATATATATATGTGTAATAGATTTTTTAAAGAATATAAAAATAAAACTCTTGATTTTCGCTTAACTTTGATTTTTCAATGTATATGCACCATAATTTGAGAAAATTCCAGTGCGAAAACCATAACATAAGGAATACTCACTTTGAGTTGCATATATATGTATATGTTATACATCTCGAATGTAACGCATTATCTCTCAGCTTCCTTGAAATCATGATTGATCTGATGGATGTCAATTACCCCGAACTCTCTCAAGCACGTGATATACATATGTTTTTCACGTGCATGTTCGATTTAAACACGTGACAGTCCGAGCCGAACAACATATTTGTCTTTTGAAATAATTAATAAATTTAAGTTTCAGATTTGTATCTCCCGGCCATAGCTCAGTTGGTAGAGCGGAAGACTGTAGTGAACACTGTCATCTTTAGGTCACTAGTTCGAATCTGGTTGGCCGGAATTATTTTTTGGATTTTTTGAAGCCAGGTAGTGCACGTAGTCCTATGTGCCCAATTGTAGCTGCTTTTGCTGGAAATCCCCCCTTTTACATCTGAATGCGTTCTTTGTTGAGGGTTTACCGGCTTGTTGTGTTTCACTATTTTTCTCTCGTTTCATTTCACGATGAAATGCAGTGAAACTAAATGTATTGTTATAATATGAAAACCCTACAAGTTTTGTTAATTAATAAAACCTCAGCAAGCAAGCTACAGTGTTTCTACTTCAAATTCAGAAGATGTTGGTTTTTTCTGAAACGAATAAGAATTAATTTTCAGAAATATGGCTTACCTTTTTTGGATAAAACCAATGCGGAAATTAGACACGTTCTGCATAAAATTTAGAGCTTTTACTAGAGTACTACATGAACTGAAGTAGGAATATAGTGATGGTAATTAGTATCTTTCAAACTTATCAAGACAGGATGATTATATTGTACTCCAAAGAGCCACACTTTTCGTTGAACGCAATGCTACCAAAGTTTAAAGTATCCCGCGTGGTCGTAGATAACAATGGTGTAGGAGGTAAATACGATGATCAGTATTTTGACGAAACCACACAGTACGTTTTGTCAAAATATATTTTCTTTCCTTTCATATAGCATATGATTATCATTAGGACGAAAAAAGAGCTGAATTCTTTGAGAGGCACGAACATAAGAGCCTCAAGTGCCAAGATTGCGACTAAAAAAATAAAGTAGAAATAACATGAATAGATGTTGTTGACCAGAAAATAAAAGGTCCAAGTGGGGGCACTCTTCCAAGAAAATTAAAAGTTGACATCTTCGCCAATAAAGGTAAACAGCTTCAACTTTCAACCGCCATTTTATTTTGTGTACAAGTGAGCCCAGTTTTTCTAATGACCAAGTTCAGATGATGTTTCTTTTAACAAATGGCTTCCATCATTTCACTAGTTAACGCAGGCCAAGTAAACGATCTACGATTCTATGAGTATATGCTTACATAGATATTGATCTCTTCAAGCT
>KK076441.1:2537-61125 GCA_000587855.1 Mucor irregularis B50
GTATTTTTTTATTCAAATGGCCTGTTTTTCGCTAAGCGCGCCCTGGCGGGCGCGCTTTTAATTTTTTTCAAAATTAATTATGGGTTTCTGGTGATACCCCCATACGTGGTTATACGGCCGTCCATTTTAATAAAAAAGTTTTGCAACATATTGAGCAATTACGCGACCCATATCTCAGCTGTACCCGCGATAAAAGAATATTCAACATTATTTTGTAGCTTTTGCTCCTTTTGATTCAGGTATATTCAATTACTAAGAGAATCAACTTGTGCGTGGCTAACATTTTGCATGAATTAATATGGGCACTGAGCAATACATGTCCTCTAATAACAGATCAACTAATAGCTTTTCTTTGTAGGTACTTTAATAGTATAATTATATCTATATCTATGACAGGTGTTAAAGTTTAAGCTAAGAATATACAAGATGATGCGAGATAAAGCCGAGAATACTCTTCGTGCATTAATTAGCCAACAACTTGTATGCTAATATAGCCAGCGAGGTTGTGTTAATCCATCGCGCTCTTACGGAAAAAGGAAAACTTCATCACCTTTACAAATATTGTTGCATCTCCGCCTGATATGACTCGCCATATGTATGCAAACTCGTAGGTTCTGCAGCCATGCTCGCTGAAGCACGGTCACTTTTTGATATTAACCTCTTAATAGTCTTTCATTCAGTTGAAGACAATTGTAAAGCATTACTTGGATAGCAGCTGATTCCGTACCACTTGAGAAATTTTACTTGAATAAGAAACCTCGAAGGGCTACGATCCGCTCTACTTCACACACTCACAGAAAAAATCAGATATGTGGTCCCTTTGAGCTTCAAGTAGATTGGAAGAGGTTGTCATGGCCAAGAATATTTTGCATAGTGATGAAGCTATGTTGATTTAGAGGTACTTGAGGCGAAACAAGGTAGTACGCGTATCTTATTTGAAATAAAATCGCGTCACAAATTTTTTCTTATGTAATCTAGCTATGCATAAGCTCAACCTGATCGGAATTCTGTAAAAAGCAAGATTTCCTTCAAACCTTAAAAAAAAAAAGAAAGTGTTGGAACGAAAAAAAGATATTTATTATTATACAAAGAAGAAAGGAAGAAAAGAGTAGGAAAGCAAAAGCCAATTAAGCCTTGGTGATCTTGATGGTGTTGGGACCAGAGATACCGTTGACCTTGACGATGCTATCACCGTTTTCGAGTTGAACAATATCATGTGTAGCATTTCCTTCAATAGCAACGTTGACACCGTTAAAGTACATCTTCTTGGAGATCAACCAGGAGCCTTCACCCTCACCTTCGAGGTTGACGGTGTATTCACGCTTGGAGTGATTCCAGTTATCAGACTTGAAGACGGCGGTACAAACAGAGGTAGTGGGAGGGTAACCGTAGTCTTGAGCGTACTTGACAACTTCACCAGCACAGAGAGGAACTTGTTGTTGGATGCTCTTGACAAAAGCAGCAGGAATGGAACCAGCCAAATCAACTTGGGTAATGTAAGTAATGGCAACACCAACATCGGTCTTGACAATCTTCCATCCAGAGATGTACAATTGAGCACGAACGTTACCGGAGATAAGGGGAACTTCGTCGTCTTCGACAGAGGTCATGACAACGTAGCACTCGTCGTCAGAGATCTCACGAAGAGAAGTAGCAGCCATATCACGGGGACTGATGGGCCAGGGAGTCTTGATCTTGCACCAGAACAAGGATTCGAAAGAACCGTACATGCGCTTGATTTCAGATACATCAAACTTTTCATCCCCTACCGTTCAAATAAAGCAGTTAGTCTATGCACCTACCACACACACACACATGTCACTTACAAATCTTTCTGGCACCGGGCAAGGTGGCGATAGAGGCAATTTGTTGAGGAGTGAATTCATGACCGGTCAAGAGAGTATCACCACGAACAATAGCAACAGGACTATTATCAGCAGACTTGTTATAGAGCTTGACACCGTTCTTCTCTTGACTAAAGTTCCAGCCTTCCAAGGTAGAAGCGAGTTCCTTGAGTTGAGCCAAGGCGTTTCTGGCAGTTTGAGCGTGAGGAGAAGCAGACATGTTTGTATATTGATATGAAAAAGAAGAAGAAAAGAAGAAAAACAGACTTCTCTTTATACTATTTTGCACACGGGTTAATTAAGTATGTAACACTGCGGGGTAATAATTGTACTACAACGACTACTGCTGCTGCTGCTATGGCTGTCGATATAATCATCTATTTATTTTCATGTGAATATTTTAATGATGAAAAAATGTCTGTGTCCATGTTTACCAAAGGGTGCTTCCATATGCTTCGGCCTTTTAAAAAAAACACTGTCAAAAAATACACAAGTCTGTGTCTTGTTTACATTTGGTGTGAGAAATTATACTCACTGCTGATATGTAGATGGCGCCTGCTGGGCAAAAAAAAAAAGTTACACCAACACCTGGGGGATATGCTTTTTTCACGTTTTTCATCTCAAAAGATTGAAAACGATTATTTCATTAAATGACAGCTTTACAAGAAGGTACGACCTTCACTACTACGTGGGAGTTTTTAATGAAGTGATTCTTTCCATTTCCCCTCTTTTTCTTCATAAAATAAGGCGAGTAAATACATGGTTTCAATCGGATCGTAGGTGTATCACTTGTGCGGTTCATAGGGACTCCATTGGGACCCTCCATTCCCTTCATTTACTGCATGTACGTCAATATGAAGGAACTATCACATGTAAATGAGAATTACAGCTTATAAAACCTTAAGTTTTTTTTTTTTTTTACATTTATCAACTATTTATTTATATATTATATCATTAGACCATACCGTCTTCAGTACAGAAAATCATGGAATTATTATTTTTAGAAGTAGGATGAATGGCTGCAACTACGGAGGTAGGTGTAGGGGGAGGGGAGCCAAATGCGCTCCAGATGCGGGAATACACACTGGACCGTTTACTTGCGGTGTAAGTGCTGCTATTCAAGGAAGCCAGTGATGTGGTGGATGAAGCGTAACTTTCTGTGGATTCTCTTCTTTCTAGGGTATGGGATCTATTGGCCAGCATCGATAAGGATGTGGTGGAGTTCCTTTTGTTGTTGAAGGACGCAGTGCGTCGAGGCGTGGAGGAGCCGACCATGGATTCAAATTCCGCCAATCGCACCTTGGTCTCTGCCAGGTACTTTTCAAGCTCGCGACAACGCAATTCACTCTCGACGAATTTATCCTTGTATTCATCATGTGTATTTGTATTTAGGTTTCTTAATTGTTGTTCTTGTTGTTTCTTTTTGGGTGCAAAGAGGATGGTATGTGCAGCAAACACTTCTTCGGAGAAGGAGTCACGGGGCATGAAATAAGCTTGCTTTTCCTGCTGCAAGTGCTGCACTTCGGATTCTAATTTCTCTAGCTCCTTTGACAGAGCCATTTTTTCGGATTGGAGTTCAGCCGATGTCTTTTTAGCAACCATCGCCATGGAAAGTACTTCTTCTTGGTCTGCATAGATTTGGTCACGTTCCATCATGACGTCCTCGAGCTCGGATTCGAGGTAGATGACCTTTTGAGATAAAGCCGTTTGGGATTCTTGCATGGTATTGAGTTGTGCCGTCAGCTCTTGACAGTGGGTCAATAAAGATTGGTACTTTTGACACGTTTCAAAGTGCTCTAATTTCACTTGAACGAGTTCGGAGGTAACATTTTGTAATGCAGCATCTAGTTTTTGTTGAGGTGTTTCTTCTTCCTCTACTGTAACAGTGGTAGCACTGGCAACAGCGAGTTGTTCCACGGTATCTTCTTCGACGACGGCAGCAGCAGCAACAGGAGCAGCAGCGGGTGCTAAAGCGCCCGCAATCAAGGCACCAAATTCACCCGTATCGCGCAACGAAGCGACAAACGAGGAAAACTGTTTATTTGAGGTAGAAAGTTTCTGTAATGAGTCTTCTTCGGTATCTTCATCTTCGGTTTTATTACTTGTACTTTCTTTCATTGTCACGGCGTTGGCCAGCTTGACCTTGTATTTCTTGACCCGCTTTTCAAGCACGGTGTTTCTCTTTTGTAGTTTCAATTGAGCGGCTTCCCCGTCCATTTCACGCATACGCAGCGCTTTGTTTTCTTGGTTCAAGAGGGTATGTTCCTTTTGCAACTTGGATAGAGACAAGACAACGTCTTGTAGTTGTTGCTTCAGGAGAGGGACAGCGTGGTTGGAGGATTTTCTTTTGGGTTGCTTGGGCGTCACCTCCAGGGACAAGTCCAAGGCAGAGATATCAATGGCCATGATGTCCGTCACGGTAGGTGGAGGATGGGGAGAAGCCAAGAGTTGGAGGATCTCGGAAGCATCTTGCATAGCCAAGAGTGCGTCTGTGTGGGTCTTTAAAACATGGATCGCAGTACGCATCGCTGTTTGAACTGCACCTTGTAAAAACACCAGATGCATGACGGCGGGAGTCAGTCGGAATAAAGTCAGGAACCAGGTTTTTGCATAGGATGCAGGTTGAATGGATAATTTGGAAAAATGGGATTCTAATTGGGGACAGGTCGAGGTAAAGAAAGCATGGAACTTTTGCAAGAGCAAATCGAGGCCTTCCATATTGAGCATGTATAAAAGACGCATATCGTACGTTTCCATCAGTCTATAAAATGGTGGGTTATGGATGATGTTGTTTTGTTTTGTAACAAAAAACAAAAACTTACCTCACAAAAACAGCAAACGCTTCCTCTTCAGGAATCTGTCTAAAAAAAAAAAAAACAATAAGAGAGCTGCAACAACAGGCTTTAAAAAATTGCACTTACGTTTGTCTTGAGGATGGAGTCTGCCAACGAAGCTAAATGGGGATGATATCCTACACGCACATCATAGACACAATAGGCTTTCAAGATACGCATGACGGGTTCTGAATGTCCGTCCTTCTCAATCATTGTATCAAATGCACCTTCTTCACTACATAGCCCCGCATACAAATTCTGAATTTTCAAGCTGGGTTTACAAAGTGAGGTGATTGTACTACCCTGTTCCTGGGGTGATAAGAGTAGTAGTGTCAATCTCTGTTCCAACTTGTTTCCATCCTTTAGTTTCTTCAACACTTCTTTGACTAAATTTTCTTGTTGTGCCTAGAATATGGAGAGGTTAGTATTTTTATCTTCAGGGGAAATGAGTGGGTGTGTTTAGTTACTTGGTCTACAATCACTGCTGCTGCATTAGTAGTAGTAGTAGTAGCAGCAGGTGAGCATAACTTGAGTGATGCAGGGAGATTTTGGTGGTTGCGTCTTCTCTCAGCTAATGTAAGTGAGGTGGATTTCTCTGGTAAAATCATACTTGATTGTTTCGTGTCGACGGATCCGGATGCAGTAGGTCGTACGGTGTCACTCATATCAGAAAGCTCTTTCTCTTGACGTGGTGATGGTGGCGGTAAAGAGCTCATATTTTTTTTTTTCTAATAATTCTTTGATTAGCAAAAGAAAAAAAAACAAGAGAGAAAAAAGAAAGCAAAAAAAAAAGAGGCAAAAAAAAAAGACAAGAATGAATTTCGACAAGGTTAAATAGCGATATCCAAATAAAAAAAAAAAAAAAGATCATATGATCCGTATGTAGTAGTATGTTTATTTACACAGTCATGCACTCCGTGTATATCTAAAAAGATAGTCGCTTTTATGTATGCTGCAGTACATGAAGGGATAGGATCAAACACACTTGATTGTTGTTGTTGTTGTTGTATTGTTTATTGTTGTTGTTGTTGTTGTAACTGTAGTCTGCACATATGCAGTGGGTGGTACAATGACCTTCTTCTATTTGCTGCTAGGTAGAACACTATGTATGTACTGACTGACAAAAAAATATTACCTGGCTAGACTCCATTTTTTTCAAAAATACTCCCTACGTAAAAAGATAAGCGCTATAATAATCATTAAATTCAGGAACACACTACTATGCTATGCTAATATGTATATATTATTTGATCATCGTTCTTATTGTAAAAAGGCATATGTAAATATTAACGTGCGTCATATTATCATGTCAAAAAAGAAGAGAGTTAGTTAGGATTTACAACATCAGCTGATTTGCATGCTGTTTGTTTAAATAGAAAGCAGGCAAGTATGTAGTATCTATCGAGTATAAAGAATAGAGTAAAAAAAAAAAGCAAGTATATGTGTGCGTATCGGCACGACACAGACAATTGATTATGTATAAATTGATCATTCATGGTATGAAACTAATTACAAAAAAAAAAAGAGAGACAGAGAGAGATAGATAGATAGAACACGGGATGTTTTCTTAACCTTACTACTACTACTATTACTCGTATTATCATTGCTCTCGTTAACTATTGCTAAGCAACATATTTGTTTATGAACGAGAATCACGCTTCTCAATTGACCTCTTTTTTTTTTTTATTTTAAACCACTATCACTTAATTCACTGAGATTCAATCAATCTGTCTTTCTTGCACGTACTATAAATACAAAGGGAGTCGATAAAAATAGCTCTATTCTATTTAAATTAACTACTTACCATCGTTACGGATAGGAATCTTTAATCCCTGCTTTGCAAATGCCTTTGATAATTCGGTTGATTCTAAGAAAGTAAATAAAAAGTTGAGTTCCTATTCTCCCCTTCATATGCTTGTAAATGATTTTTTTACCTGTCATTCCTGGGAACTAGAACAAAAGTGGGGGAAAATGAGTACAACAACACATTATAAACTAGATTAAATTATTTTACCTTTTTAGCGGAATACACAGTAAATGGATCTGAATACACTTGAGCAACGATTTTTGATTTGGCATTTTCTTGAAAATCAGAACTATAAAGAAGAAGAGGATGAATAAAATAGAGAATCAATATACTAACAAATCACGTACTTTGCTAATTTCATTAAACTGAATCGTAAAGTGTAGCGTCCTTCTGTACGAATACTCAAGTCAGGAAAAGCGAAATAAAGACCTTGTTCGCCTTCAGGGTTCTTTAATAAACTGGGTGAGCTCACAAGAGAACCCATCAATACTCGAGTGCATTTAGGTGGATTGGATATAATATTTCTTTCTTCAGAGCGGTCGTCGGACCATAACGTAACGTGAAGTACAAAAAATGGAATTTGAAGCATTCTATGTATGTTTAAGTGTTAATAATACCTTATTGTCATAACATGAATAAATGGACACTTACTGCACATCGACAGGCGTGTCTTGACCTTGTTGTTTTACAATCAGTTGAACAATAGGTGGTGGATCAATAGGTCTTCTATCTTTCTCTCCAAATCCACACATACGAGCATGAAGTGGTTGCTGACAAACGACAAGTTCGTATGTTCTTTATTTGATACGACGCTCAGTTTCATTTATTATTTACGCTTCCTTTTTCTACAACTAAATACCTCTTTTCACGTTCATCTAAACCAATAGAGTTATAAGTTACATTGTTATAGCCTTCGTCCGTGTGTCCATTCTCAGTCATGGTATGAAAAGGTGGTGGTGGTTGCTGTTGTTGCTGTTGCTGTTGTTGTTGGGTGAATGGTGGTTGCTGTGATGGTGGTGGTGGATATGCCTCTTGTCTATACAGTGTATTGTAACTAGGGTGATCTCGGTTCATTGGAATGAATAATAAGGAAAAAAAAAAAGGAGTTTTCCCTACGAAACCCAAAATTATAAAACGACAACAACAACAGAAAATTTTGATGGGACTTGATTGGCTCAATTTGGGCCAAGACCGTACCCGCCAGCAGAAAAAAAATGGATTGAAATGCAGTCTAATTTTTTATTTTTTATTCGGGTTTACCAATTAAGCCTTTACCCCAATTTTGAATTACTCTAGAACACTGTTGTCTAATATGCTCTGATTTAGGTGAATTCCATAATCCCATAGCGTCCAATTGTCTACCGTGGTATACGCACTGTTCCCAGTAAAATTTAGCATACAATCTTTTCTCAATCACGCTCTGTTGTGCATAGTAAAAAAAAAATGAGTCAATAAAAAAGGCAACTTGAAATAGATGAAAGTGAAACTTACATCCAGGTCTGAGATGGCGGGCATGATCGCGTTGGGCTTGGCAATAGCATAGTCATTGGGAAGAACCAAAAAGTTATTTCCAGCCAAATAACTCGACAACAAACAAGCCGATCGCTTATTCACAAAGCGTTCCGAACACCAAGGCTGCACAGTTTTACTTTGAATCACGATAGGTTCATAATCCATGTTATATTCCTTGACGGCATACACTTCAGATGCCTTTTTCCACTGACTAAAATCAGTAGGACCCTCATTCAAATCAAAGTTGGTGTCATACAATCCCAAGCTCTTTTCACTTTCTACGAGTCCCACCAACTCTTTTTTGGTCAGAGGCACTTCATCTCCATACACATGTTTAAACGTGGGTATAACAAGCATATCTCCATTTTTCATCCACTGTGAAAATTTGGATTTGTGCTTGACAAGTGTTTGTCGCAGATCCGTCACTAAAATAATATCCAAAGGCAAATCGCATACATGCTGTGATCTAGCATAAATACGTGCCATATTTCTTTCTACGTTCAAGGGAATGAGTACAGAGGCGGCTTGCTTGGAGGGAATCTCGACAAGATGAAGATCGAGGTTTTTGGCGAGTTTAGGGTTGGATTTGTATTCGGATTCAATCTTGGTTTTGACAGTAGTAGAGGGTATGCTGGAGGAAGAAGAAGAAATATGGAGTGTAGCGGATATAGGACCGTCCCAGTTCTCTGCTAAATTGACCAAGTCCTTCCATGAATCAGGAGTGGCGGTGGTGATGATCGTCACGTCTGATTCTTCAGGCACTTGTTGTGCTTTTTGCCAATAAGGTCTTACGTATTTCAGTGCTTCGTATTGTCCCTTGGAGAACATTTTGCTCATTTTTAATCCATGTGACATGTCGCTTATCAAAGAGTAAGGTTCAACTAGAGTAAAATCGTATATTAGTACTGCTGCAGATCTTTCTTTTTTTTTTATATTTTATTACCTGGATCATAGGTACGTTGAAAGGTCCAATGATCTGCAGGTTGATGAAACAAAGCCCAGCGAGTAAAATGAACTGTCGCTAATAAGGCAGAAAAAAGGATATAAAACAAGACGGCCAATCTAAACGGACGAGATCTAAGAATACGAGTACTTTTTGATTGCTGTTGCTGTTGTTGCTGTTGTTGTTGAGGTAATAATGGTTGTTGAAGTATGTATTGGTCAAACCAAACGTTGGCTTGGGTCATGAGAGATGGCGACTTTTCATCTAGTGTGTACGTCGATTCCATTATTTTTTTTAAAAAAGAAAAAATGGTTCTAGACAAAATGAAAAAAGAGAAAAGAGAAAGAGAGCCCCTTGTTTGAAACTAAATTATTAAATAAAATAATAAAAAGGGAGGGAGTACAAAGAAAAACACCGTTCTTTTTAGACTGTAAAATATTGGTTCTCAGTTCTACTTGTTATGTATGCAAGTAGGTACGCTGATAAAAGGGGAAAAAGAGAGAAAGACGCTGTTTTTTCCAATAAATTCGCCGCTCACTTACCACGCATCATCCACACATACCCAAATTTGACGCGTGAAAAATAGAGCGGAAAGTAAACCTTTTTTCTCTCTTTCTTTCTTCTTCTCTTCTTTTCTTGCATCTAAACAAATATGTCATATCCACCTCATCCTCCACAACAAGCGTTATACGCTCCTCCGCCTGATCATTCTCAACCTCCTCAACAGCAACAGCCTTATTATCAACAACCTCAGCAAGGTTATTATCCTCCACAGCAACAACAACCTCAGCAAGGTTATTACCAGCCACAGTAAAGTATATTATCCCCCGGGGAGATTATTACTATTACTGACACTTGTTATATTATGTAGACCACCTCCACAGCCAGTGATTGTACAACAACAACAACCACAAAAAGACAGCAGTGATTGTTGCTGTGGATGGTAAGTGCAAAGAGAGAGAATAGTCAACTGTCAATCAATAAGTCACTCACCCTTTTTCTTTTCATTAGTTTATCTGCTTTGCTTTGTTGTTGTTTATTAGATGAGATTGCAGATTAAAATAAATAAACCCCCAAGTGTAATGTGTTGCACACACTCAAAAATTACCATAAACAGAAAGAAAAAGAAAAAAGAGTCTTGGATCCATTTTCTTTCTTTTTTTTTTTACCCTTTTTTGAACTCTCATTTCACACATGATGGGGATTGCAAGAACATTCAAGTTGAAAGGATGGGTGATAGCATGTATCTTGACGCTGGTGTTTCTATTTTTTGTCTCTAGAAATAGTTTTATCGCACCCAAACAAACAAACGTTGTCTTGACAACGAGCGCAATAGCAGCAGTAGGCGAAGCTTATAATCGACTCAGTGCAAGTCATCAACAACTTTTGAATTCAGCATTAGCCCACATCCGCCTCGGCTATGTTGCCAACAGAACACCCGATGTCTCTACACCGCCACTCCTTGTGCTCTACAGCGCTCATCAACAACAACAAGAACAGAAATCACTGGATGAACGACTTGTGGACATTACCAGCAGTTATTACTTTTCCATGTTACAGCCTGGATCCGCATTTGCCTACGACATGACGTGGCCCGTCAAGATGGAGTGGTATTTTGAGCCTGCACCGATTTACATGGCCATGAATACACACCAAGCTCAATTTTACAAAAACGAAGCACAACCTCATCAAATAGAGTTCCACCCTCATCAATTTACCGAGGACGAATTATTAGAAACACCATTTATGGAACATTTCGCTGAGCGAGGCATTAAAATTATAAGTACGACCGATAGTAGCGGTAGCAGTAGCACACCGATGTGGATGACCCTGAGAGAGAACCCTTCCATGCAAGGTGCAAGAGATAAATACCGCTTGAACCACTTGACTCAGAAATCAGACTGGTTTTGGTTGACGAGTCGATTATTGTTTTCTAAACCCTCGGGAGGTTGGTTTGCACAACAATTGGAGCCTTACAGGGATTTGATGGGTGGCAGGTTAGATTACAGCGAGAGTTATTCTCCATTGGACCCTCATGCTCGAAAAGTGACGCCCGAATTTATCGCCACCAAGCAGCAGTGGCTGCGAGTCGGTCTGCGTCTCGGTGATGTGGACACCACTGCCAAGGAAATCCATGCTCTCACAGCTCACATTGCTCGTCTCTGTCAACCACCACAACAAAGTATCCATTGTCATGTATTCATTTCTGCGCCTAATCGCAACCTGTTACAAGCGGCTAGATCCAGTATGACGAAACACAAGATGGCCGTCCACGCCATTGCCGAAGGATATCCCTTTGCCGATCTCAACGACGACGACGGTAGCGAAAAAGTAGACGAAACGACGTTGAAAAAGAAATACGCTCGTACATTTATGGACTGGATGATCTTGTCTCGCATGGATTATTTAGTGGGTCAGCAAAATGACGGGTTCCTTAAAACAGCCGCCTGGGCTGCTCAAGTACAAACAGACGTCAGTATTGAAAATAGTCGTATTATACCAATGTCAGATTGGTAACTCTTTCTGAAAAAAAAATAACGACATGAGTTTATTAAATAGGGAAACAATAAATAAAGAGAGGGGGAATACTATAAAATGATACAAAAAAGGGAGGGGGATATATGAACTACTACTACTACTACTTCTATTATTTCGTCAACAACAAAGTATCCATTGTCATGTATTCATTTCTGCGCCTAATCGCAACCTGTTACAAGCGGCTAGATCCAGTATGACGAAACACAAGATGGCCGTCCACGCCATTGCCGAAGGATATCCCTTTGCCGATCTCAACGACGACGACGGTAGCGAAAAAGTAGACGAAACGACGTTGAAAAAGAAATACGCTCGTACATTTATGGACTGGATGATCTTGTCTCGCATGGATTATTTAGTGGGTCAGCAAAATGACGGGTTCCTTAAAACAGCCGCCTGGGCTGCTCAAGTACAAACAGACGTCAGTATTGAAAATAGTCGTATTATACCAATGTCAGATTGGTAACTCTTTCTGAAAAAAAAACTAACGACATGAGTTTATTAAATAGGGAAACAATAAATAAAGAGAGGGGGAATACTATAAAATGATACAAAAAAGGGAGGGGGATATATGAACTACTACTACTACTACTTCTATTATTTCGTCACCATTATGTTGTTGCAAAGTATTGATCTAAACGGTAATAACGAGACTGACATCGGCGAAGACCGGAATTATTTTGTTGTTCTTCTTCCAACATGTCTGTTAATAACGACACTGGTTTACTGTGACAATAACTATCTTGTATCTTTTTTGTAAAAGTAATGACCTCCTCCTCCTCCACGTCTTCCAACTCGGACTCGGACTCGGTTTCCTCGTCGTCATCATCAATCATGAACATTTTTTGTTGTCTTGTGACAGCAGAAGGGGTGATTTGACCACTGCTCAAAGTCGTGCTGCTATGCTTCAAGAGAGTGTTCTTTTGATGTGACCATTGTGAGAGGTCGGGCAAAGACCTTGTTCTCGTCAGTTGCTTTCGCTCTTCAGTGGAAGTTGAAAAAATATCGATATCTTCCGATGTGTGAGGTTCTATCTTCTTGTGTAATACAGATTGTCTATACCACAAACGCCAAGACAAGTTCTCCAAGCGAAATCCATCTCTAATGTTCTTTTTGCACTTTGTAAACACTATTGTGGTGAAACATGCGTTAACTACCACATACACACTTCTGGTGCAATCGTTGACTTACCACCCCATAAACAGGAGAGTTGGTCCAAGTTATTCCACGGTAACGCATGATAAGGTGCGTGCTCAGATAAGGTGCTCGTAATCAACGCAGGTAAATGAATATCACTCAATAACAAGGACATGGTGCTAATGAAAACAAAAAGAGAGAAAGAGAAAGAGATGAAAAATTTCATCCCCCCCTCCCCACATTTTATCTTTAATTGGAAAGCCACATACAATACCATCGCCACTCCTATAACTCCGCACCCCCAAAATCTGTTTTTTATTGGGTTCCCCCATTTATTTTTGTACGATCTTATAGAGAGCCCTTAGATTTATTAACGCTCTCTTTCTTGGTGTGCGTTCGCATTGTGCAACAGTATCCGATTGATAGACTTCAGGAACAAGTTGTTGTACTACCATGACCGTAAACAATGAGATACCACCCCAACCCTGCAGCAGCAGTATCTAGTCAGCCAACCACCTAGCCGTTTGCTAATTCCTTCATATTGCCTCGATGAATAGTAGTAGTTGTCTACTCCGCCAATCATCACACTAGTGTTTGTTCATGTGGAGAACCCTTGAAATGTCCTTTTTCTTGATGTGACAATCGTGTTGGGGTGGAGGAGGCAAATCCACTCCCTGATGCTCAGATGATATGTAGATTCGACAGCTTAGCAGAGCCTGTATGTATGTATGTAGGCAAATCTGCAGCAGCATTGGGTGCTTGTGCAAACTAGGGTAAACTTTAAAAAAGAATTGCGCGCGCGCGCCATATCAACTTGTCAAATGACTTTCTCTTGATGGAAAAGACAATATCTCGAGTGAGAGTCGGTACTTTTTATGATAAGGTGAATAGTAAATGAATCGTATCCATTGAGGAGAGCATTTTGCCGGTCTCACCGCCATGACGATAAAGTGCTGGGTAAATACCGAACCCACTGCAGCATCACACTATGTTGTTGTATTCAGAGAATCTCTCGCGCCGGCATATAAATAAAGTTTCGCTGCTTACCGTAAGCCCAACAATGATTTTGACGTTTCAATTCTTTGCAGGGTTCATGAAACCTATGAATGTCCGCACATTTGTAACTGCTACTATGCTAATTTTGAATTTTTTTGGGGGGATTGAAGCAGTGAAAGATCAACCGCCTTTGAATTTCAGCAGCACGCAAGGCAGTTCCGGGATGCACTAGATATAAATTATAGACTCACGTTACAGTTGCAAACAAGTTGGGCGTATACAAGTGACACCATAAGCTTAAATGTATATATATATCTAGAAATGAAGCGGAATTCATTCAGTCACGATTGTCGAGAAAAGGTACGAAGAAGTTGTGCAAAGCCTCAGGGATCATACATAGAGAAGCTGTGAACAGAAGGTCCTATTAAAGATCCTCGAATGATCAAATGTACCATCCAATATAAAGCTATTACGTGCTCAAACGCTTATTTTATACAAGAAAAAAAAAAGATTGACTAATAATACTATGATCAAAACAAGGTAAATGGATCATGTGCTCTTTTATACTTGAATCAAAATTCTCTTCTATATTTTGGGGTTTGGTCTCTTATATAGCGTACGGTATATTTTTGATCGATACACAAGCTTAACGTTCATGACTTTGGATGATACAATCTTGTATTTATAGCTATCGATATACCTCCTTTTTGCGGTAGTATGATCGGAGACGGTTCAGTTCAGTCGGCATTGTCATTACAAGCACTTTTGAATTACCGACAAAAGTGCGTTCTCTACGCACAATGTTCGCGTCATATTGTCCAGCTCAGCAGAGTTAGGAAGAAATTTATACACAAATTGGAAATCGGTAGTAAGTGAAATATCGTGGAAAATAAAAAGAGGCAGGATAGTACTATGACTCTTTGTACAGCAGTTTGAGATCTGAAAGTGGCACACTGCAAAAGTCAGTGCTTTCAAACTTGACATAAGGAAAGGATATGTATATGCCATGTCGCACTTTAAGGTGAACGAACTTTGCATTTTTTGCACATTGCTTCAAGCCAGTCTCTTTGTTTTCTAAATGTTACTCGAGAAGAAGTATCCACGCAACTCGAACACTGGTGAATGGCTTGGATCATCTGATAGGTCAAAGAAGTCTCCAGTTCCTTTTTCCTCTTTCTCTCACGCCGACTCTCTTAAGTGTGCTATGCGAACACTATTTTAAAAGAGAACAAGCAGACAATATGTAATTCAAAAACACTCTCGCTCCCTGACATATGATTTCACGTATTCTTTTACAGGAAAACCTCCTTCAACTATAGATGCTTCACGGCGTTTTAAGTATGAGCAGCACATGCGTTCTATCATTGGCACGACAGCCATATTAGTCAACCTGCTGTCAATAGCTTGATTTATTGAAAGATTTTCCCACCAGTCAAATGACGACGTCGATCGTGTTCACGAGTAATTCAACACAATGAAAGGGGTCAACGACGACTACCCAAATTTATTACAGTTGTATAGTATTACATTTAAAAACTAGCTTTTTCTCTTTTGGTGAGTTCCATTCTTGCTTCATCCAAAATAATGTTGAACTCCTCTGAGAATCGCTCACAGACACTTGTCGCCAAATGAGGGTATTTACGATGCACATCCGCGATCGCGCCTATACTAACGTTACCACAATATGAAATCAACGCGATACCAATCGACCCCTTCCCGCTTTGAGGAGGAAAAGTGCGATATTCTTGAATTTGTTCTCCAGCAAAAGTAATGGGGACTGTAGGACCTGGAACGTTAGTAAAAACGCCATGAGGAATATCACAGAAGTGATTGTAGACGCTCATGGGAGGACACACAAGACCAGGAACGTAACCAAAAAGTGCTTGAAAATAAAGGTAAAGCATGCGCGGTCCAAAAGAGGATTTAATGGCCAACATCTCCGTTCTCACTTGATTAAGTAACGCCTTTGTATCGAGGTCTTTCATAGAGAAGAACCCCCAAGTGCCACTTACAACATTACGGAAGCTACAGAAAAAAATAAATGAGTGAAAAAACAAATGGCAACGTGATTATTACATACCTCCAATCGTTCGGCTGTCTTAATGAAATTGGAATGATAAAGTTGATGTAATTGTCTTTTCTTTGTCCAATACTTTCGAGATAACTTTTTATACAGCGAGTGATGACTGTCAGCATCACATCGTTGAGTGTGCCTCCAAACGCCTCTCGGATGACCTTGATATCTTTGATGCTTACATCTTCAGACCACGCCATTTCTTTTTCATGTGATTGCAAACCTCTGTAAATCAAATCCTTTCGAGTCACCGGTAGTATAATCAAGAAGCAGCAATAGAGATCATGCGCCAAAGAAATCCCGAGAATGTAAAGGTTATAAATAGCCAAATACAAAATAGACATGATAGTAGTGATAAAGGATGGAAACTTATCCCACAGTTGTTTTGGTACCTTACTCTCCAACGATGTCTTGTTACGATTACTCTTGGGACGATGGTGAACAACCGATTGCTTTTCTAATTTTTTCAGTGTTTCTCCTAAAGATGTTGTACTCAGCAAGCTACGAATGAACCCTTCTCCGTCTGCCAAAGAGTGATGCGCTTTCCAGAAAAAAGCACAGCGATCATTTTCCAATCCGGATATAGCGTGAAGTTCCCAAAGAGGTTTAGAATAATCAAACGGTGTAGTGACCTATAATGAATACATTATTTAATTAATTTTTTTTGGGATACGTATTTTATCAATCGCATGACTCATTGACGTACTTTGGCCGAGCAGTAGTTTTGAAGTGCCTTTCTTGTTGGTTCTTCCAATGTGTGCAAGATAACGTTATCTTCAGGACTCCAACCAACAGGTGTGGTCCAGGCAGCAGTTTTGAACAAGGATTCTTGTCTTGGCACCTTTCCAAAACGAGGATACTCGTAACATAGCTTATCCAAGACTTCGAACACTGTCTTGGAATCTAAGCGATGCTCAAATGTCCAAATGGAGGTAACTGTCATTAGGCGACGGGGATGTTCAACTTTCAGAAATATTGTGTCAACTCCTGATAGCCGCTGATCACTTGGCTTAAGTGCGTTGTTTATCATTATAATTATCTAAAAAGAATAGAGCAGTAGTTTTCCCTTTTTTTTTTTGGCCCGTTGGAACTTTATATATGGGTTGCAATGTCTCAAATTACATGATATTTTTTGTAAAGATGACATTACAAGTACAGCGGAGATATTAATAAACATATGAATGATTACGGCTTAATAATATCATATCTTTTAATATGGTATTTTTCATTCTTCAATAAAACGAGATTGATATCTTGATCTATTTCTTTTGACATGAAAGTCATTTAATTTCTCGTTTAAACCAAACATCGTTATTGATTCATGCAATGATAGCATAGGAAATGAAATCGTCGGGGATTCAGCCGATGTCCGCTATAATATATTTTCCTTGACTTGTGCAACCATAAAAAAAAGGGAAGGGTGAGCTCCCGATAGCTCCGATACGAAATGATAAAAGCAATTATTGCCTGACACTTTTATTTATTCATGAGATAAGTAGCTTGTGCATTATTAATGGCAATTAAGAGGTGAGGGAAAAATGAAATTGCCATTTAAGAAATTGCAAAGCCAATTCTTTTATTTGCAACAATAAAGAAACTACTTCTTCTCAAGTGATCACACTCAAAGTATTCTGAAATGACGGGAATCGCGTGCTTACAAGTTGAACGGCACGACTAACTGATGTTGTACAAAGATTTATATAGTGAAATCTGTTGTCCCAAGTTTATATTTTAAATCATGTGTTGAAAACTTTCAATTTGCCTTTACCGAGACATAAATCCTTATAAGCGCTCCATTGTTCATAAGACAAAGCGAGAACTTGAAATGCAGACATATACACAAGTAACCTCGTATATAGTATGTAGCAATTGTATAAATTTGAAAATCTTTTATGGTACTCAATAATTTAGGCCCGCGTATTTTAAATATTTTACTTGCTTGTCATACATGTCTTGTTACATTTTTCGACATTGATGGAATAAGAGTGGGGTGTGAGAACATGATATCATTGTTGATTTAAAAATTGAAAGATGAACAAAAAGGAAAGATTTGTAGGACGTACGAAGCTTTTCTATCTTATCTAACGCGATTTGATTGGATTGTCGTGTTTGTGAAAAACGTATTCTTCAGGTATGATCTCCAGGTCATTGACAAATTAAAAAGCTATAGATTTTACAATACTCTTTTATATAAGGCACAACGTAAATTTCAAACTTCATTCACTGAGAAACTGGATTTATTTGTAAAGGAGGCTGGCGCCACAAAGAATAACGTACTATTGCAGTTAAGTTTATTGGTATGTATAAGAATTCAGTGGGATAAAATATATATACATATTTAACATCAGTCGCTATGTTCAATGTATAAGAAATCAAAAGAGACATATAAAGATATATGCTGTGGTCATTGAACATGATAGATAAATAATGATGTGCAAAAAAGAGATGAACGAAATAAAACAAAAAAGAAAATACGACGGTGTGTATGTAACGAGTTTCGCGAGCAAGTAAACTTGAAAAAGGGTCCAAAGCAATAAATAAATAAATAGCATAGTGAGAAACTCTCGTGTACTATTCCATGCTTGGTCGGCAAAACGAAGGGCGACGTTCTCTGCATCGACCAGCCAGCGTTTTCTGATGTCTGTCCAGTGCATCTTTTCTTTGGAAAGGGTATCCACATTCACTACATTTGTAATTCTTCACCCCTGTGTGGATTGCTGAATGACGTTTGACCTCTTGGGGACGGCCAAAAGGTTTTTTGCAAATAGGACAGAGTAATCCGCCTGCTTTTCTTTGCTGCGGTCTTCTACTTCTGTTACAAAAGTCACTGACGGGAAGATTCTCGCGAAAAAGGGGAGCACTTTTACTACTTTCTGGAAAAACGATCTGATCTGAATCAGGTATATTTGCTGGATATGGTATATTTAAAGATAAAGGGGAGGGGAAGTAAACACCTTCGAATGCTTCTGAACTCGATGGATTGAATTGGAAATTCATATCATTTTCGTTATTTTGCTCTTCACGTTGTTGTGACGGTTGCCATTCTTGCTGTTCTCTTATTTGCTCAACAGGCGGGAATAAGTAGTTTTGACTGGAAGAAAACGATTGACGCAAGTTGCTACTCGTGTTAAAGGACACACTACTAGTCAAAGGTAGAATATTAGTGTTAAATTCATTGAAATCCCAAAGCACCGATAAGGCATTCTCTCCGGCATCTTCGCTTTCGGTAAATTGAATTTGGTCTGAGATTCCTTCGAGAGAGGAGACAGGCAGGACAGGAAACAGAGCCGAGGGATCAAATTGAGGACTAGGGGAATACAATGGCGTAACGAAAGATGATCCTGAGGAGATTTCTGTGTACAAAGAGTTCACCGACAAAGCATTGTCGTTCTGTGGAGGAGAGGGGATCATGAAATGATGGTTGTTATGCATTCTGTTTGGTAAGTGCATATTATAACTGAGTTAAATTACTTGCAATACAAAAAAAAACACCTGAAGCGCAGTATAGCCAATTGCAAAAGTTTGAATGAAGTGAAAAAGAACAATCAGAAGAAGAGACAAGTGAAAAAGTGATTTCAGAAAAAAGATGTATGGTTTAAATACTCATGATAGAGCGGCTAAAGAGTTTGGTCATATTTGTACATTTGTCACACCATAGTTATTATTGTGGTACGAATATAGGATCAACAGCTATAACACGACTTCGAAAAATTGTTGATTATTTTACATCAAATTATATAATTATAATGCGGGGTAAGTAGATTCAACATTTAATTGTCGTCGTCCTTCTGGGGCATTATGTTCAAGTTTCGTACCAGTCTGCAATACGTGATGCGTTGCAATGACGTGTGACACCTACCAATCGCATTTATCAGAGCTTCCTGCACAAGTCTTACGATGGATCTGGATAATTCACGTTTAGCTGTAGTAGCGTATACAAAATGAGTAGCGTACAAAAAGAGGCACTATCATCAGTGCACACAGGGTGAAACACTTGGAAATAGCGCTAATACTCAGTTTGTTTATGTTATTTTGTAAATTATGTGTATCAATACCTACCACATGATTTTTCGATAATACTATTAAGCATGTTAAGCTTTTGTGGTGACGCGCAGTTACATTTCGTTAACACTGTTGCGTTTATAGGGAAGTTACTTACTTTATTTCTCGACACTCGCGTATTTGTTGGTTCATGCTTAATAAAATGACGAATTATGGTACTGACTTGAATGTATTTGGGACTTGATATCAGATGCGTTATTAAGAAATA
Source organism: Mucor irregularis B50 (assembly GCA_000587855.1). Classification (NCBI taxonomy): domain Eukaryota; kingdom Fungi; phylum Mucoromycota; class Mucoromycetes; order Mucorales; family Mucoraceae; genus Mucor; species Mucor irregularis. The sequence goes on from KK076441.1 coordinate 22,490, forward strand.
ATGTTTTCTATCGTACCTTATTCGGTCGGTTCGAAAGATGCTGTCCTACTTCAGTAGTTGAAAAGTTCCAGAATTTTTACGCAGCCTTACGTCTTTTCATCTTTTTTTATACGAAAAAGAAAAGGCAGGAGACTTCAATATAAGCTAAGCCGAGGAAAATACGGATTGACCTAAACGGGATGTGCGCTGATTTAAGCTATATGGAATGCTAAATTTGTGTTTGCCCAGAATTCACCCCTAAGATTCTATCTACATACTCTTACAAACAGAATTCATGACCTCAACTATTATTGGTTAAAAAGAAGTATCGTACAAAATTTTCATTAACTTAAATGTGATACAAAACGCCTCCCTTATTGACTTTAATCATTTTTTTTTTGTGGTGTATCATTCCTTTTTGCGAAATCGATTTGACTAGAACCCACTTATATATCAAATAAAGATCTACTGCGGAATCATGGGTCCACAATTTTTAGTTATTTGCGCTTGATATTATAGATTAATACAAGCAATGTACAACAAACAATTTAACTTTAAACTTTAAAAGTATTCAAGCAAAGTATGGAGATTCGCATGTAAGCAACTAACAAAAGCAAGAGCTTGACAAAGTTTGCGAGCGTGAATTTGTATTTTGGTGAAGATAAATATCTGTAAATTCTATGTTATCAAAGTGATAAACTACAAAGAAGATGTTATCAAGTTCTAATCGTCTCGCGCGAAATAGGAGAGTCAGCCAATACATATAAATGTATGCGATGGGGTATATGTATATTATATAATTTATTTACGATGTATGCAAATGAGTGAGGGATACGTATTTCTTTCTTTCTTAAGCAAGCCAAAATAATCGGGGGGGGGGGTGCGGTACCTTCGATAAATGTTTTATTAAAAAATGTTGCTGGATGTAGTCTAAAATTCTTTGCAGTTCATTTACCACCCAGCTTCTTCTGTGTGTTGCTTGGGGGTGTCGGTGGTGGTGACAATACCAGCCGACGCTGGTCATAGCGGACAGCTTCACCATTCGCTAACATTGCGGGAGACAACCGTAAGAGGACACCATCTAAGTCAATACCAGAAGCCGCCGCAGCAGAGCGAAAATGCAAAAAAGCATAGCTAAAGAAAGGTTCGAAAAGTGTTAGACAATGAAAATTGTGGTCATCATATTACTTTACTCTAAAGTTTGGCGTTTAGCCACATGGCGCATATTATTATCCATGTTGTGGATAAAAGCGTACAAATCTCGGGACCGAAGTCCCTCGATGTGCACGCTTGTTACTTTAACCTGGTGGGTCGGCTTTCGACATCCGGTACAATACGACGGATTCATTCTGTATGAAACAGAACAAAGTATCTGAGCTCCATTCACAGAGGCCGGCGCCGCTCAACTCAATCTGGAAAGGTGTTTCATAACATCCGTTACAACGTGTTGGGTTTGCCATTTTTTCTGGAGTTCCCAAAGAGATTTGAAGAGGCAGGAAGAGATTCCTGCCTTTATACGGCCGCAGAGATGAGGTGAACCAAGAAAAGTCTTGATTGTCGTAAAGAAACGATTGGGGCGGATGTAATTGTTCATGATAAAAGAGATATCTAAGAGGAAAAAAAAAGAAGAAGGAAGCACATCTGTGGTCAGATATTTATAGAAATACTAGCTCGTTTCTCACGGAAGGGCACAGAAAGTGATAAACTGTAAAATGCACGTCAGGCACCACTTCGGACTTTTAATAAACGCTTACGAAGCTGTAAATAAATTATGCAAACCCTCTATCTCCTGTTATTACCAGTCAGCTTATATATATATTTTTTGGATACATATCCATAGAAGTAAGAAAAAAAAAACATAGCCATCAGAGGTTTGCTAACTTCTACAGATTATATAGTGAATGAGCTCTATGAAAAAGAAACAGCTATGTTTTCGGTGGGGTATTAACTATACCCACTCAGTTGGAGAGCGATGAAAGTAAGAATAGATCACTTGAGGAAGCAGGAGCTGCAGGAAAGGAATCAGTGATTAATAAGGCGGCATATGAGAAATTTTGAGATTTTACCTCATTTGGCGTATTCTTGATGTGTTAAAAAAGGGAATAGCCATCACTTTAGAAAAGTACATCGAAAAGCTGAAGGAGGCATTAACATCTGCAAGCAGACTACCGGCCGAGTTATCTCGGTTAGAGCCGAGTGTGATAAAAAATTTCATGAACAATTATGCAAAAAAACTTATCATCAATCTCTGGAAGCAATACGTTGAGGGAAATTTTTACGAGATTGCCCAGTCAATCAAGGAGAGAAATTTATCTATTCTCTATTGCCGGGCCACGTTTGCCCTTATCTGCTCCAGGAAAATGGAAGAAATATAGCTTGCTCTCTCGATGTCTTTGAATAAAGTTCTCCAAAATGATTTAGATGGCCAAGAAAGCGATGTCGTTAGAAAAAACTTCAAAAGACGATGGAGGAGTGCTCAGCACAGAGAGCCCGATACCTTTTCGTTTTGCAGATTTTTTTATGGCTCTGAGAACAAATTCAATAGTTGAAACGGACGAGCATACGGCTGCAGTAACTATAAAAAGTTTAAACCTCCAGAAGTTGTTACCTCAATCTTTTGTCGAGTTCACTGATCTGAGTAATCCGATCAAAACTTATTGCCCACTATTGCCTCGAAATACCTCCGAAATATTTACCAAAGCTGCCAACCTTCTCTTCACAGAGCAGCATTTGCAGCTTATCTTTTTATATTTTCCCAGTCTCAAAGGAAGTAACCAAAAGTCCTTGGACGCTCACCTCGTGCAAAGAGCTTTATTTGATTCTTTACCAAATGGTAGGTTTGAAGGTATTTTCAAAGTATCAATAGCACAACCCGAACTAAAAGGTATCCTTTTTACGTCCATCACAACAAATGCTCATAAATATGTGAGGTGGTAACAAGATTTTCTCCAAGCTTCTGGATAAAATTCTCACAGTGCTGCTTAAATTACATTTGACTTTAGTTAGAACCGCTCTTAATCGCTAAAGGTGGAAATCAAAAGAGCCCAACAATCCCGGTACTTCTTCGAGCACTGCAACTACATATCTTTGATGCAAACCCAGCAAAAAAGAAACATCGTCCGTGCTGAGCACACAAAGTTGCGTAAACACCTTGAAAATCATGGCGCTAATAGAGAAGCATCCTTGATGCTAGGGACCGCAGATAATGAGCTGCGTATAGCATACTTCAAAAATCCCCCTTCCAAGAAAAAGATACAGGTGCATTAGAATATATAAAATACCATCGGCTTTTACACTTATACCGATCAATTGATATCTCTCTTCATAATGGCCTGTAGTTCCCGAAAACATTTGCGAGGACGATAATGATTGAGGCGAACAGCGGAAAACAAACGACCTTAATGACATTAATGACATTAATGATCAGCAAAGGATGAATGACTCACGTCGTGGTTGTTGATGTCTTTAAAATCACTAGCCAAGCATATGTTGCTTTCCCTTTCTGATGGGGAAATTTCTGAAGAGCAGATCTAGGATAAATTAACAGATAGGAGGCAAAAAGAAATGGTGATGTTGCTGTCTATCGTCAAAAATTCAAAGGCTTACATCCCGAAGAGAGACAATTGATTCATCATTTTACAACAGCTCCTCTTTTGTGTTCTTGCAACGATGTCCTCGCAGCCACAGGTTATAGTTTTTTTTTTTACCCTCAAAATCTTTCCAGAACAAACGCTCTCCAGCTCTGTATCATTGGAGTTGAGTGCCGTATCACTTTACCAATTACTGACTTCAGGTCCCAAACCCCGACTTTAATAACAACAAGATCGACTCAATTGACCACTACGCTCGATCCATAAGGGTGCGTTTGTTTGTTCGATATTCAACCTCAACACTTTGAATCAACAACGTGCGTCGTATAAATTAAAATTTGCACAAAGAGTCAGCGTACTACCGGGATACCGCCCTTTTTTTGGGAACAAGGGAAACTCCCAAGGTGGAACCTGATGCTAGCAACAACGCAAGTTATTTGTCAAAGATCATGAGCAACTTGGACATTGTTGAGGAGGGTTGAAAGAAAAAAGAGGATTCACAGAGAGGGAGATTTCCATTTGTAATGATGATCTGAAAAACTATCAATACGGATTGAAAGAGTTGTTGAAAAAAGAAGCAATAAGGAGGCTTTCGAAGCGCATAAAAGATTTTACATAATAAGAGGCGTCTAGAAGAAAGCGAGAAAGGATGAAAGACGAGCGAACAACTGCCATTGCTGATCTAAAAATTACTCGCAAATTCAATATCACCGACAGCAAGCTTCTGTGGCCAAGCAAAGTATATACCTCAAGCAAATGGAAGTTCACAAACAGCTATTTCCAAGGAACCAGTACGTAGCTGCAGTCGAAGAAAAGAAAGTGGAAATCATCTTTGAAAAACACGGCCTATTTAAAGCTGAGAGATGTCACATCAAAAAAGATAATAACAGCACCTTCTTTAGTACGGACAACGGTGTACTTAAATTGTCTGCGACGGTAATAGATACGAAGTTTGAAGGAGGATGGCAAAGATATACCACTACACGAAAACGACAAAAACCACTTGGACTTGGCAGATCCGGTGTTGATAAAATCTGCAGATGCCGATGTGGGTTGTGGTTTGAAGAAGGCACGCAAAAAGCTGGAGCGTAGGAAATGAAACACTCGAGAAGGGAAGCACGTCTTGGCTGCTGAAAAACTTTTAGCAGAAAGCTTACTGAATGATGCCTCGACAATATCAGACTTACTTAACACAGCCAAGCAACAGCACAACCCTCACAAGCTATTCGCTCTTACTATGACTCAGCCAAGCAAGCTATGTTGTTAGAGCGGTTGAAATTCAGAAAGAGCGTTTTCTCCAGATTCTCGTCCACTAAAAAAGGAAAAGTCTCAAAGAGAAAGGTAAAACGAGTACACAAAAATTTGACAGAGGACACTAAAGAATTTCTAAACTCGTAGGTGAGCAGTCAACCATGTTGGCCGGCGATCGAGGTACTGGTGTGGGCTCGCGCATCAAGAACTATGTATCGTAGATATGGTGGAAAGTGGTTAATGAAGACGCGAGGGAAAAGAGAAGTAGTATGCATCACAAAGGAGCACAACTTGCCGAAGACTTGCTTATTCCATTATCAGAATCTGGAACACCCCCCGTCAAATTTGGAAAGAAAGAAGCACGGAAAAGGAGAAGAAAGCTTCTGGAGTCTTGCTCTGTGTAAATCCTTGATGCATCTCTGTTAACACAAGGAACACCACAAAGGCAAGAGTTGCATTCTTGGCGAGATGTTGCACTGTTTTTCACCTTATAAAATCAGTCAATCAGCTACTGAATCATTCAAGACTAATACTGTTAGTTTCCTGATAGGAAACACGGATCTGTCAAAAAAAAAAAAAACTGAAATAAACACAGATTTTATTTTCAGAGTTCAATAAAAGTCATCACTGATAACACCATGTATATTTATGAGAGGATATAATATAGTAATGAGGATGTTGGAAGTAAAAGAAATGCTCTATCGCTTGGAGAGCCATCAGAGTAATTGTTCTTACTTTCTGAACCGAAACAAACATTAGTGCTTTGTGTTTTGCCATATATGCTAAGTAATCATAATATACAACAGTGAACTAGGTACAGTGGGATAAAATGGCAAGAGTGAGCCATAATGATAACTAACATCCTATACTCTACAAAGATGACCACCATGCTTTCCGGTGGAGCTGTCATAGACGCAGCTCTTTTGTTGATTGCTGGAAGCGAATCCTATCCTCAACCCCAAACTTCCAAAATTGTGAAGCTTGAACATGTCAATTTTTTTCAAAACAAGGTTGATCTTGTCAAGGAGGAAGCTGCTCACGAACAACACGAAAATATTCTTGTTTTTGTCAAGGGCACCTATTGTCCCTATTTCCGCTCAGCTTAGACATAACATTGATGCTGTCAACGAATACATCACAAGAAGTAATTGTTCTTACTTTCTGAACCGAAACAAACATTAGTGCTTTGTGTTTTGCCATATATGCTAAGTAATCATAATATACAACAGTGAACTAGGTACAGTGGGATAAAATGGCAAGAGTGAGCCATAATGATAACTAACATCCTATACTCTACAAAGATGACCACCATGCTTTCCGGTGGAGCTGTCATAGACGCAGCTCTTTTGTTGATTGCTGGAAGCGAATCCTATCCTCAACCCCAAACTTCCAAAATTGTGAAGCTTGAACATGTCAATTTTTTTCAAAACAAGGTTGATCTTGTCAAGGAGGAAGCTGCTCACGAACAACACGAAAATATTCTTGTTTTTGTCAAGGGCACCTATTGTCCCTATTTCCGCTCAGCTTAGACATAACATTGATGCTGTCAACGAATACATCACAAGAAAATTCTCTTCCCCGTTCGTGATTTTGCTGTTGTTCCTAGATTGATTATCATTCGCTCTTTTGATATTACCAAATCTGGTGCTGATGTCGATCAATTCAAGGTGGTGTGGCTGATGGTCCCATTCTTAAGGGTGCCCTTAAGATTGATGATGATATCGAAGTGAATCCTGGTATCATTATTAAGGATCAGGACAGTCGTACTCATACTCGTCCTATTTTGTCCAAGATTTCAACCTTGGCTGCCGATACAAATAAGTTGGAATTCGCTGTTTCCGGTGGTCTAATTGGTGTCAGTACTCAAATGAATCCTACTTTGTGTCATGGCGATCGTTTGGTCGGTCAACTTTTGAGCTATCCCAGTAGATTATCATCCATCTACGCAGAACTCGAAATTTATTACTTTTTATTGCGTCGTTAATCGGGTGTCAAGACTGATGATTAGAAGCAAGCCAATGTTATATTGAAAAGGTTGGGAGTTGAGTGGTTTAAAATAAGAGTAAAAAGTAATGAGCACCAGTTCCTGTTTTAAAAGTAGAACGAATTTGAATGGAATTTGATAATAGAAAAGAGTAAAAAGAGATACAGGGGAAGGATGGTCCAAGGGAGGAGCTTCAAGTTTAGGATCCTTGAGAGTCAAAAATAAAAGTAATTCAGAGAAAGGTGATTGGCTAATTGCAAAGTCAAAAGAGAACAAAAAGAGATTAAAATTTAAGATAAAAATATCCTAGGCTTGAAAAAACTGAGGATTTTATTGTATTTTTCAAATGGATAGACCATTTACTGATTTTCGAAAAAAAAAAAAAAACTATGGAAAATAAGAGAGATGGAGGTCCATCAGTAGAATAGTGTCGTCATTCACGAAAAAATTAGTTTAAAATTCTTGCATGAATTATCATAGCTTGTAATACCAAAGCCGCCAAGTTGATCAAGGGCGAGTTACTCCTCGTCAGCAATGGGTTCATCTCATCTGGTGGTCACGTTGTTGGTGCCAAGGCTGATCTTGCCATCTTGTGAGAGAGATGGAAATTATTTCATATTTTTAAAAAATGTGGGAATAGCGGTGGAAGCAGGAAGAGGGCACCAATGTTTATCTAAAATAAAAAATCGCAAGGCACATCAATTTAGAACCAATTGGTTTTACAATGTTTATAGCCTACTGTACCTGTATAATTTTTTTACATATTTTCCTCTATGAATTGAATGATTCTCCTCAACTTTCTGGCAACAAAACTTATATGTTGTTGTTGTTGTTGAGGTTGTTGAGGTTGTTGTGGAGGTGGTGGTCCCGCCGCTGCTGGCATGACCAGCGGAGGCTGATCATATCTCACCTCTTCCCCACTATCCATGACAGCAGGGAAGAGACGAAATGAAACACCATCCAATTGAATTACTTGGCCAGAGTGTTCTCGAAAGAACACTGAGGCAGCTCCAAAGGACTTAAAGTGGAGGAATGCATAGCTAAAGAAAGTATCAAAAAGCTGTTAGACAATGTAAATTGTGGTCATTATAATAACTTACCGCTAATCCCTCCCTTTTGGCAACATGTTTCATGTTTCTATCAATTCTCGAAACAAAGTTGTAGAGGTCCTGGGACCGAAGTCCCTCCAGATGGACACTGGAAATTTTTACTTGGTGAGTGGGCTTTCTGTAGCCTGTACAGTACGCGGGATTGTTGGTCCTTGTAATGTACATAAAGAAAAAGAAGAAAGAAGAAAACCGTTCCTAAAAAAATAAAAACCACGTTTAGAAGGAAAAATTAAAACCGCGACTGAATGTGTGTGTGAAGCCGCCAAACGAACTCATACCTTCGCTGACGGAAAGATGAAGTTTGACTTACAAAGTAATGCGACGTTGGAGAATCTGAGCTTCATTTACAGAGGCCAGCACCGTTCGAGTCGACTTGGAAAGTCCTTCTATGACATACAGAAGCAGAAAGGGCTCCTGCCTTTATACGACCGCAGAGATGAGGTGAACCAAGGAAAATCTTGATTGGTGTACAGTACACCATTGGACTTATCCAGAATACACTTGATTTTGTGGGGAAACCACCCAAGATGAACGTAACTGCTCATGATAAAAGAGATATTTAGTAGGGAAAAAAAGAAGAAGGAAGCACAATTGTGGTCAATATTTATAGATATATAAGCTAGTTTATCACGAAAGAGCCCAGAAAGTCATTTATCATAGACTGAACTGTGCCATAAAAGGCACTTCACTCCGGGAAGTAATGTAAAATGCTACATCTTTGTATTTTTTACCTTCTTATGATTAAGATTAGGTCTTTTGATTTAGACTCGTTGATACATATATTTCAATAAAACATTTTTACCCACTCAAATCCTGTTACAAATGATACGTTTTTGGTGACATAATACCGTAAGCCAAACGAGTATTATGCGAAACTTTTCGGGTCAATCATAATCTCGTAACAAACTGTACTAATTTTTTTTTTACGAACAATGTGAATAATATTTTGTAAAAATGACTTTTTTCAAGGCTCATAGTATGCCACCATAAAAGAATAAAAACTCCTTTTAAAATTACGGGTTTTTTTGGTAATGAACACAAACTTGGTGGGTATTTTGTATGTATGGCTGTTTTTGGTCCAATGTAACAATAGATTGTTGTATCACCAAGAAATTGATTGAGTGAAAATGTATAAAAGCGCAAACCAAAACGATTTTTGTTAAAAGTCCATCTTTAACTTACTCTCTTGTTTTTATTACAAGCTAATTTTTCCTTTCCTTTCCTTTCATCTAATAACACTTAGATTGTTACTACATCCAACTATAATGCTCGTTCGTTTTACATCTATCATTGCTACTATCAGCATGTTCACTGCTGTTGTAAGCGCCAAGGGTCAAATTGCCCAAGTTGTCGACGCCAACAATTTCTGCGTATTTTTACCACCTTCCGATTCAACTGATCGTATTATCTCCAACACAGAATGGAATGCCAATGCATTCTGTTTGGGTAGCGCACCTCTTGCTACAGGAGCTGAAAAACTTCCCAGTGGCTTCATCAAATCAGCCCACTTTGTCAAGACAGATACTTATGTTCAAGTCACCGGTCAAATGGATTACACCAAGGCCAACTTAGTTGGTACCGATGGTGGTGGACAAATGGATGTTAGAGCTCCTATGGGCTCTTCTTGTGCCGGTTGGAAGTACTACGTCAATTTGATTGAACCCACAGGAAACACCTACTGTATGCGTTGTTGTAACGACGACAGAACTTGTAACCGTGGTATTTCTGAGAAGGGTTGCGCTCACATTATTCCTGGTGACTACAGCGGACCTAATGATGGCACTGGTCCCGTTGCTACTCCTCCTACTGTAGCAACTACCACTTCTGCTTCTGCTTCCTCATCAGCTGCACCTCGCTCTTCTTCTGCTATTGTATCTTCCAGCGCTCCTGTTGTTACCCCCGCTACTCCACCTGCTGCAAACCCTAACAAGCCTGCAGCTGCTCCTTCAGATGCCAAATCTTCTGTTTCTGCTCAATCAGTCGGAAATGCTGCCAGCTCTAGCAAGCCCATTTCTGCTGCTGTTGGTGCCGGTCTTTTGATCTCTGCTGTCGCTTTTCTCGCCTAGAATTGACTTTCAAATCACCCTATTAAATTATTTTCTTATCTCCATAATAATGTATACCATTAAACTATAATAACCATCACATTCAATCTCCAATTATTCGTCCAATATATATGTAATTGTTTTTAAGCTTTATTTGTTTAAGAAGCGAGAGTTGTTTATGGATTGTGTGATACGAGAATCAGAACATTTCATTTTCCAAAGATTTCTATGAGCCGGCCAATTGATGCATTTTCTGTAAACAATTCCCTTTCAATTCCCTGTAACAACTTTGTTAGGTTTTCTAAAGTAAAAGTGGGTTCCTAATTCAAGTGGAACCAAAGCTATAAATATTTCAGGGTACAAGGTTACAATCAGTAATTAATACCATATTTGTATATTTTAGTATCGTTACACGAATTGAGTGACAATGTTCCATTTCCAGTTAATTTACGCTACTCAAGGACATGAGGTGGAAAATAGGATTTCGATTTGATCACAATCACCACTGTAAATGGCAAACGTTAGATAAATTGGATGAAAAGAAGAATCACAAAATGCTATTTGTGTACTTCTGTAGTTGCTATTAATATGATGGATACATGTTGTTGATCTTCAGAAACAAAAAGAATCAGTGGAAAAGACATGGAGATATCAATTGCACACATTTGTATCTTTTATTTATTGACTATATATATACATAATATATGCACATCATATTTTATCAAATTCGCTAAAGCTTTTTTCCTGGAAATTTGGTCAAGTAACGAATTTATAAAGTTGCACATCATGTTATAAATATAAATTCAGAGTACAAAAAATTCAGTAAGCTCCAAATTCAAATTAAAAACACATGATTATGATCTTTGTATTTCAAAGTTATATAATAGCAGATTTTATGCAGTCTAAAAATATGAATGATTTTTATTACAAGGCAATAATTGCTACCGAGGAAACTAAGATAGTTAGTGACACCATGTAACTTGAAGTGGAAATTGATGGCATCGAAGCATTGGAAACGGATGACTTTTTATCCTTGACGGATGCAGAGGGAGCAGCAGATACACTAGTGGAAGTGTGATTGGATACTTCAACAGATGAGCTCGTGGTAGCATTTTGAGCACTAAAAGAACTAAGAGATACATCTGTAACAGTGTGAGGATTCAAATCATCATTACATGCAGCAGCAGTGGAGAACTTGAAGCCTTTTTCTTTCAAGAATGCAATAATCTTTGGAACCTGGTCGACAGATTGTTTGTATAAATCTAAAGAAATAAAGTATTATGTTTAACCTTTACTTGTTTTCATAATTATCATATACACTATGACGCTTACCATGTTGCAAACTGATGAAACCAGCATCTTCGTGTAAATTAAGGCCTGTATCAGTTCCTTGAGCAGCCATTTTAAATGATCCTTGAATAGCAGATGACGCATTACGTAACATGTAAACATCATAATCCGTGGGATCAACGTTCCAAAGCAAAACCTTGTATCCCAATGCTTTCATAATTCCTTTAACTCTATCATCGGCCTCACCAAATGGAGGTCGGATATAATGGGGCTTGATACCAATAACTTTTTCAATAGCTTCTTCTGTAGACTTGATTTCATGAATAATATCTGCATTGCTCAAACTCATCAAATGAGGGTGAGAGACTATAGGTATATATTAGTGGATGTATTTCCTATTATTATACTAAATGATCGTTACATGTGTGGGAGGCGATTTGATGGCCAGACTCATAAACACGTTTCAAAATATCGGGGTATTGTTGGGCGTGAGCTCCCATAACGCAAAAAGTGGCTTTAATCTGCTCTTTTTCGAGATAGTCCAATAATTCTGTGGTGTAGTTACTTGGGCCATCGTCGAAAGTTAACGCCCATTCATGATCCCTGGGACAGCCATAGATATCATCTGGAGAGGGCTTATTTCCGCAACTTTCAAAACAACGATCATTATCATCACCATCACAAGTAGATTCGGGACAAAGGCCAGATCCAACGGGGCGAACAGGGAGTTTTGGTACTCTCGATAAATCAAGACCCTCAAGCCATTTAGCATTCTTAGGTGTTTTGATATCATCATAATCAACCTGTGCTTGTACAGAACCTAGAACTAAAGCCAAAATGGATACGCGTGTAATAAATTTATTGATACTAATAGTCATCAGTATTTTTGGTAAAAGTCAGAGGAGATAAGTAGAAATAATTAAGAATTTGATTCAAATCAAATAATAAACTTGAAAGAACTAACGAATTTAAGGTCTCGCATGGCTGGATATATATATTCGACTTTTCTTTCTTTGTTATATTTCGTGAAAATAGTTTCTTGTATTCGGAGACAAACAACATAATTATCTAGTATACGCTTTTTTGGTTGTAAACGAAACAGATAGGTTGGAGTGTGCTAATTAGAGTTTCCCAGTCGTCGGAATATATTTCTGGGCTGACAGACAAACAACAACTACTGCGTGCGGCAGTGCTTTTGTAAATATTACCAAATCTTTTTTTCGCAATGTCAGGTACATTTGCTCTAATTGAAAAAAAAGTTGACAGGGATGGTACGTGTTTAGCTTACAAGACATATGACAAATCACATGGCAAAATGGTATTGCTACACTGCCAAAGAGAATTATGGGCATTGAAGAAATTACAAAGCGTCAGTAGAGAAACATTGATTCAACAACATGTGAGACAGCAAAAGAAAAAAAAAAGAAGACTGTTTACAACTGTTTGCTGACAGACAGTGTTGCATAGGTCATCCCTCTGTTAGACTGTCAAGAGACTAGCTCTTGTTTCCAGCTAATCTTACCTTTCTATGACTCGACATTATATGACCATCTCGGTACAAAAAACATTGGGTTAGGTCATGAATTCATCCTGCAAATTTCTCAAGGCCTACTCTTCCTGCATGAACATGATATAATACACTGCGACTTGAGTCCAAGCAATATTTTGATGGACGTTTCTGGGCAAATGGTAATAAGTGATTTTGGATGCGCGCATTCAATTCGCGAAAACGAAACGGAGATTCAAGGGGAAGTAGGTACAAGGTAATTTGAAAGGGAGATTCAAGCTGAACGTATATTGAAGCATACGTAGATATTATAAGGCTCCTGAGCACTTGTTTGGATCCAAATTATATCGCTTTTCAACGGACGTTTGGTCTTTTGGTGCAATATTTGTTGAGCTGTTGCTTGGGTATACGATCTTTGCCGGTGAAAGCGATATTGAACAAATCGGTAGAATTGTCAATAGATTAGGAAAGCCATCACCGGAAGTAGAGCAAGAGGTATACCTTCAGTAGAGTGTTATGGATAGTGACACTGAGTATTTCGAATGTAGGAAATGTGCAAGTTGCCAGATGCAAATAAATTGATGTTCTTTACGAGTTGTGCTTCAGACGATGAGGAAGAATATGAATTTGACTCCGACGATGAAGATTACGACCTGATAATGAAAAGTAGGATCCCACTAACAAAACTATTAGAAGAAGAAGGTAGTATCGTATCGAATTCTTATAAGCAAATTATATTGGGTACCCTCACATGGTCGGTCAAAAATAGACTTACAATGTCAAAGGTAAAGAGAATGATCCAAATTAAATTGTAGTTATGTTTTTACCAACTTATATTATACACAGATTGTCAACATCATAAAGTCCAACAAGTGATAGGAATAGGAAAATGTGTGCAGATGCTTTATAAGTAACACAAGGCATTGAATGTCAAGTGTATGTAATAATGAATAAAAATGAATTGTAATGTATGCTAAATGAAAGGTTATAAGTAAAAGTATATGCGAAAATTTCCAAAACGCAATGTATTAATTCCGTGATGTGTATATGTCTATCTTCCTTTTTTCTCTACAACGACTACAAAGTGCAACAAAAAAATAATGTTAATGTTATGAGATTTTAATTCAGATTCATCAATATACCATACCTTATTTTTTTGTACTTTTTTGCTGGAGACATACCATTGACAATCCCATTGTCTTTAGGGGCTGCTACGTGGAACGATTTCGTTTTATCACTCTTTGTGCTTTCCTCGTCATCGGATCGTATATCCTCTATCTCTTTATTAGAAGATAGCTTGGTCAGCACTTTGAAGATCATGAAAGTCCAAAAGATAATAAGTGCGTAAAGTCCAAGCATCAAGGCCATAATGACATATTTGACAAAATGAGGGAACCATAAGCCATTTAATGGATCTAGTTTGAAGTTCGGAATATAAAGCTCAGGTTCTGTAAAGACAGACCAGATAATTCGTCCGTAATAGTAGACTCGAGTATAAATCCAGGATATGACCATGGCTACAAAAATCAAGTTGCAAACAGTCCCAGATCCTACGTAATGCAGCACTTTAGCCAACTATATTAATGCAAAGAAATTGTCAGCCAGATATGTATCAAGTTAATTTTGAAAAGGGTACATACACTTAAAAAGAAATCTGGTAAATCCATACAAACAAATACAGCGTTTCCAATTGCCATAAAATTACAGCCATAACTCAATCCAATCAATAATATTGTGTTGATGTGGTGGATCATATACTCTACGTAATCTTTTCTGGGTTCTTCCGTTTGTAAAACAAATGGTTGCTGTAACCAGAAGGCGAATTGTAGTAAATAATAACATTTGAAGTATCCTTTCATTTCCCAGACCGGATAATCTTTCCAGTAGTAAGAGGTGTCTTTCCAGTATGGCGAGTTGTAAAAAATAGCCTATTACTTGTAATACAATTAGAAACAAACGTTTACTACTTCAAAATTTGTGTGAATACGAACCAAACCACTAGCAAAACTAATCGAGTAATATAGCACAAGCCAGCCTTGCTCAGCAAAACGTGAAGTCTTATCCCTCGAAACGTTGAGCCATAGCGAAGAGGGTTTGAGTATGAAATTCATTGTGGCAGCTCTCATGAACGTGAATACGCAGAAATAGAAGAATATAAAAGTAAAGTCCCACAAGGATTTAGCGTAAAGCCCATCTGGCTGTTTGCCTGATACAAGTAAAAATCTGTCGCATATGTCAATATGCAAAAAATGCCCCACTGTAATAATGACGATGATTTTCAGAGGTAGTTCTACAAGTAAATAGCAATAGTAAGATTATTATTATCTGTTAATGCATACGTGTCTATTTGTATTCAAGTTACCAATCTGATTATTGTTGAAAAATTTTGTTAAGCTGGATTTTTCTTTACCCATATAAAATAGTGACAAGTAAAAGGCAAAGTGAGAGATTAAAGAGCGTCCTTTAGCTTAAATGTAATCTTGATAAAAAATCGCATGTCTCACTTCTCTTTTGGACCAGTAGATCTTTTATGATGTCGGCTTTTTTGGCTAGGATAAAATTTTTTCGTATCACGCATTGAAGTCACCTTATGGAAAGAGTATTTTGTAAAAGACACCGCTTCCATAGCTTCCTTGGTATTAAAAATTCAGAAGACACTTACTTTATGAAAAAAAAAAAACGAGTAGGACTTTAAAGAAAACAAAACGATCGGCAGCCTGTCAGCTCTGTCGGAACTCTAAATCATCAGGACAGTGTGAAACCGCCTGGAAAATCTGTCTAACAATCATTTCAATAATCAAAGTATGGATGAATTAAGGGAAATAGCTGTACTGCGGCCATTTTTGCATGTGGATGATAGAATGATCCAATTTGTGCAACATCACTGTCAAGTTTAGAGCATTCTGCATATTGTGCCGTATTGTTAAAAATCAAATCCATTCAAGTAAATTCAACATTTTTAAAATAACGACTAGTATAATGAATGAAAAGTCTTCTGATGCATTCATAAGAAATCAATGACAGTGAATTCAACAATTTCAAGCAGTGTAATAAATGTGAATGTTTAGAATAGACCCTCCGCTTGTGGAGCCCTCAGAATCTCATTATCACACTTCAATTATCCCTAATATAAAGTGTTTACTAAGCAAAGGCTGCCGAATTCGTTCGTCTGCAGTCAAAACAGCTAATCTCTCTTTACAAAAATGCACTTACACATTTGTATTAGCAATCTGGCGTTTAAAGATGGAAGAAAATTGATGTTTCTACGCCTCCTCCTTAGACTACCGTCGTATGATATGTTCCATCCAATAAACTTTGTTTTTATATTTGAGTTGGCCCCAACAGCAAATCATCTGTTCCCAATTTTTCATTATTTTTTAAATTACGAAATAAAACTGCCTTCTGCTAAATTATGCAACATGTTGGGTTACACACAAGGTACAGCATTATTTGATTTTCTTGGCTGCAAATCAAGAAGGATGTACTTTATCTGGATCGATTGAATATATCATATGAAATTTTGTCCATATGTGACAATTTATTTAACATAGATCACATGTAGGGAATGAAAAGAAGTTGATGATTTAAGCAACAATTTAATGCATGAACAACTCCTGATTGCTGTATTGCTATCTTTACAAGTAAGGTAAAGACATTGATAAAATGATTCAAGTAAATCATAGCCTCAACCCAATAAAAGGGGCGATAAAGTCGACAAATCTTTGCCAAATCTGATTCATTAACGTGTCCCAGTTAATCATAATCCTCCAGCAATTTCCATAATTCAAATCACGCTTGGACCATCCCCAAAAGTAGGACACAACGGAGGTCAAATTCTATAGTTTAAAAGGTATATCTCAAGTAGAGAGATCTCCTCATTCCAGACTTTTTATCTTTTTAAATACTAAAAAAAATGACATCTTATATCAATGCCAACCCTACGATTGCTTCTTTGGGAGAAAGAATTCGCAATATCTCGTTGGCCTCATTATCCCAGAATGCAAAAAGAACCGTACCTTTTAATGACGCTAATGACATTGAGCTTCCTGCCTCTGCAGACGCTAAAGGTCGCCTTGAATTAAACGTTGTTGAGGGACGTAACCTGACAATTCAAGATGCTCGCAAGGCTGATACTTACTGCATTGTCCACTACGAAGGCAATACTACATCAACTCTTGATAGAATCGAGGATGAACTTTTGCCTCCCACACCATCAATCAAAAACGCCAATAGTGAAAACGGGGCCTTTAAAGCGTTTGAAATCATGATGAAAGCATCATCCCCTAAATGGATGCATCGTGTAAATTTGTAAGTATTGACTATAAGTATAACTTGTTGTACGACCTATTACTTACGGCATATCATATAGTGATGTTACAAGTGGAGATAAAGAAATCACCTTGTTTGTTTATGATCGTGGCAATAAACTTCCTAATGGTGATGATCGCTTCTTGGGAATGTCTACAATCACGCCATGTTTAGTAAACAAGAGAACTGTCGAATTGATTTTCCCTTTGCAAGGTCGCCCTGGGGATGATCAGGAAGTAACTGGCGATGTTCGTCTCCAAGTTACCTATAGCCACTCCAAACGCGTAAGTATTAAGTCAATTCAAATCAGATGTTCATTTATTGAAACATATCGATTATTAGTCAAGCATTACACGAGACGATTTCAAGATTAAGAGAATGATCGGTGAAGGACCTACAGGCAAAGTTTATGAAGTAGTCAAGAAGGATTCAAACCGTGTGTATGCCATGAAAGTATTGTCCAAGCGTCTTTTAGTTGCAGAAAATGAACTTGACTCTGTCTTCACTGAGCGCAACATGCTCGTCAATGAGCTTTCAAGTCCCTTCATTGCCAGTCTGAAGTACAGTTTCCAAACAACCAATCATCTTTTCTTAGTGATGGATTATTTCCCTGGTGGTGAACTCTTTGATCTCTTGGAGCGGGAGCGCTGTATCAATGAAAGCCACTGTCAAATGCTTGCAGCTGAGATTATCTGTGCCCTTGATAACATCCATGCCCATGATATCATCTACCGAAACTTGAAGCCTGAAAGTGTTTTGTTGGATGCTCATGGTCATATTGCTTTAACGGACTTTGGCCTGTGCAAACAAATCAAAAACAGTTTCGAATTGATTACAGAAGTTCCTGAAAATATCACTCAAGAATACCTTGCGCCAGAGATGGTTTTACACGAACCTTACGGAAAAGCTGTGGATTGGTGGAGTTTGGGTGTCTTGGTGTTTGAACTCTTAACTGGTTATCCTCCTTTCCACTCTATTGAGGACGACGAACTTTTTTCACAAATTTTAAGATCTCCCATCAAATTCCCCATTGGAAGTTGCATTTCCGACGAAGCCAAAGATTTTGTCACTAAAATACTCGAACGAGATCCTGCTAAACGATTAGGCGCTCAGGGAGGCGTTGAAGAAGTCAAAGCTCACAATTTTTTCAGTGATGTGAATTGGAGTACCGTTTATAAAAAGCAAATGCAATTACCTTTTGCCCCCGACGTTGAAGAACAACTTAATGAAGAGGCTATTGCAGCAGCAGCGGCTATCAGTCTTCCTATGACCAAGAAGGAATCTACTAACGCTCACATCCCTCTTGTCTCAGACCAATCGAAGTTCAAAGGATTTAGCTTTATGCGAGAAGAAAATGCACCCACAAAAACTATCCACCGCCTTGGCATTAAACCTGAAGATGAAGATCCTGAGATTGACTTCTGGTTCAGAGATTAATAACCATTTTTTAAAAAAAAATCCTGTACATAAGCACATTGTTTCATTACCTATAATTACCACTCTTTTCTAAAAACCCTCTAATAAAATACAGAAATAACAAAGAAAAACTGTTGTTGACCAATTTCGTAGAGAAAAATAATGAAACTGGATTACTCTCTTTTTATTTACGAACAATAATATTGTAAAGTATACCCACAGGTTAAAATATAATGTATTACTGGACGAAAGATTACATGGGTTAAAGAACATTTAATCTGTCCGACACATGCACGTACATACACACGTAAAATGTTTTTTTCTATATTTTTTCTTTCTTCCCGTACGTAATATTTTTTTATGCAAAAATTAATATGTCAGATAGTAAAAAGAAAAACACACCGACTGTAACACTAAATAACATTCCTTTGGCAACGGAAGAGCCTGTTCGTCGACCTTGGTTAAAAGAAGAGTTGGAAGATATAAATAAAGATAGTGATGGTGAAGGATATCCAGGCTTTTCAGCAGATGAGAACGATGCAACCACCGGTGAGAGCAGTAGTGATGATGAATCCTTAAATGGACAGAATAAGATAAAGAATATCATGGAAACCCCCGAGGATACAGCTGCCGAAGCGGAAAATCAGAAGAAAGAGTTTATGGCAAACGATATAATGGCTTATATGGCACACGAAATGGCAGAGTACGAACAAAGACAAGAGGGAGAAACTGAAAAATACGAGCAGCAAGTCGCCAATGCTGAAACAGAAGACGATTTGCTAGGTGCTGCCGATCCAGACTTACTACGCCGAACCGAAAGTAATCGCCATATTCCCTATGAAGAGGTGCAATTACCTCGTGCAAGATCAAATACAGTCCATGGAGAGAGTGATAGTGTGCACAGGAATTTATTAGTGTTCTCCGAAAATCCATCAATCATTGAACAGCCTAATAGATTAACTGTAGTACAGTACTACGGCGCAGGGAAAAGTGGAGTAATGCCATTTGCATACAAGCAAAGACGTAAAACAAAAGCCTATTTGGTGGCGTGTGACTTTAGTAAGGAGAGTGTATATGCCATAGAGTGGACTATGGGAACCATGATGCGTGATGGGGACGAGCTTCATATTGCAGCTGTCGTAAATCGCGAAGACAATCCAGACGTTGTTAAGGCTACAGGTTTGGACCAGGCAGGGGAGGTATAGCTTTGGTGTTGCTCATTATATTACATTATCATTAACGCGTTTACAAAATCTACAGTTGCGTGCAGCCTCTGATGCTTTAAACCTTGAAGCAAAGAAATTATTGGGTCAAATGATGCTATTTAATATAACACTAGTTACACACTCAATGGTAGGGCGTATCAAAGATTGTCTTAAGGCTTTGGTAGGTTTAATTATAAAGAGTGTGTAAGATAGATTCTGAACTTTTTATACAGACTGCAGAAATTGACTTTTCGATGGTAATTTGTGGAAGTAGAGGTAGAAGCTCCGTTAGAAAGTAAGCCATTTCATGTTTTGAAGATACTATCGCAATTGCTAACATCCTCCAAAGATTGCTGATGGGGTCTGTGTCTACCTATCTTGTACATAAATCTCCAGTACCTGTGGCCGTCATTCGAAGACAAAAGAAGAAGAAGAGAGCTAAGCTTGAAACACTGGAAGCTCATCCTTTAAGCGAAGGTAAATGCATTGCTTGTACATACAGTTTAATTTAATTTACTCACCACAGCAATAGGAATAAAAACGGGCCAATTACACGTTGATGAGTTGAGCTGAAAACTTTCCTTTTCCTTTTCCATTGCCATTCTGCTAAATTTATCTTATCAAGATTATGATATTTCGATAATTATACGATCACATAAATAAAAAATATCTTTTTACACGTTATTATCGAAATTAGTGCGTTACACAAACTAGTTTTCTCGCCCATCATTTCTGAGGGTGTTGAAAGAGCACAATGGAATTAATGCTTACAAATCATTTATACCATTGTACGAAATGTCAAAATATTATAGCTCATGTCCAACCACAAAGAAGCACAAATATTTACGATACTAGTAATTTACACATGTGGTATTTTACAAAAACAAAACTTGCTGGAATTTTCTTTTTTTAGGCCACCAGTATGATCGAATTAACTGTGCAACCACACTCACCGGCTAATTCCAAATTATTGGATTTTTAGTTGCCAGATTTGACAGCCGCAAGATAAAAAAGTAAATTGGGTGTGGGAGAAAATATTTCATGAGTAAGTTTTTAATTTCGTTTTCTTTTTTACCCAAAGGTAACTTTACTAAACAAATAAAAAGGGGATCATGGAGGAAGACATGGTCTCACGGTTTGGAGTACAGGTACTTGAGGAAACACTGATGAAGCGTAATTGGTGAGAGTCTGAGGTGCCACCAGAAAGCTTGTGTATCGTTGTGAATTAACAATAGAACTCTTATTTTGTTACTAAGAAATGTGCTAGTAACTTTTAATATGTAGCTATCATAACTATCATTGATTGATAGAACTAGTTCATATTGAAGTAGGAGAGTGATTGGTAGCTTTGATACGCAAGCTTATTAAAACTTTCTCGTATTTATTTTAATAAGATTGCAATAGAAATCCCGCTGAATCACCCTCCGTTTGTAATTTGCTCACTTTCTTCTTACATTGCTATTTGCAAATCGCAATCCCACTGGCGAGTCTGTGAGGATCAAATTTTTCATCATCGTCAATCAATGAGCAAAAAATGGCCATTCGCTGCTTATCTACTTACCTTTTCATTCTTTAAACAACGTAATCGAAAGTCGAAGTTATATCCGCGACGATTAGATGATATAAAATTTGTCTACACGACTAACAAGTATCTACTTTGAAGCTCAGTATACGTTGATTCATAAAAAACAACATTGGTATTTATATATACAGCACGTACTATGTATTTGCCATATCTTGAAAAATATTTTTGGCATTGCGCTTCATTCCTGCAAATTGCGAGGGTGATGTATACTATAAACTTTAAAAGACAACTACCTAGTTACGATTTTCAAATCTGAGTACTGTACGTCCTTAACTACGCAAGTTTTGATCTACGGCAGGAAAGGACTGTTTGAGGATACGTAGAGGAAGTGCTGAAATGAAAGCAGGTGTAGCTTCATAGTTTCACAAACAAAATAAAACTTGTCATTTATTTCAGTCATTTTATAAATGCTGTCGGTGAGTGTGATTTGAAGCAACAAGCATACTTTTTAGACTTTAAGGCTACGTACATAATGAATACGTCAGTGTCTGAGGGTATCAGGAGCTATTGGATAATGCAGCAATTTGGGTGCAACAATTCGCAAATCTGATAGTCAACAATCAAATCAACTATTCAATTTTTCGAGGGTGACAGGTGCAAATAATTTACTATGCAATGTGCCTCGATCTAAAATACGATGATACATACTTTATAATGTCAAGTGCAACGTGTCGTCGCATAAAATTTACCCCAGATAACGCTCTGTTTCTCTTGCACGATGAATCCAGAAAATCAATAACCTTGTTGTATCATGCTATTTTATTTCTACATTAATAGATGAGGGAGGGCGTAATTTTGAGCTACGTTTAACCGCCAAAGTAGTAATATCTTATCGAAATCTTGTGGATGTTTAAAAATCCGCAAATCCGCCACCCGAGATTTTCACAAATAGGATGTATGTTTCTTGAAGAGAGCAGAAGAAAATTAAGGTTTTAAGCACACTTTAGTAATCCTAAGTTTAAAATGCGCACTGATAAATTTTAGCACAGCTTAAAAAGTTTATTGTATGACAATAGAACATCTGCATACTCCCTAACCAGTATTGGATGTGTTACACGACCTTTTTTTTTGTGAGCACAACTCACTATTTTAATTAAACGTTTTTCTAATAATATTCTCATCATCGACTTTATTGTTGTTCTTTCTCTTCTTCTGCTCACTTCAGTTTTTTTACCACTTCTTTATTTCATATTTATTTTCATAGACGATGGGAACTAAAGTATCGACCATGGCTTCGAAAAAAAAGAAGCGCATCACCAGTTCCTTATTACATCATCATTCCAAGTCGAAAACATATAATATGGATAGTAACAGCATAGTGCCAGAGACACAAATCTCCCCTTGCCCGACATTAAACGAAAAAGGATCCTCTTCAACAGCCATTGCAGATTCAGCTAGTCATATATCATCTGTCAATGAGAGTATGTTTACAGCGGGAAGAACGTTTCATCATGTCGAGAATTCTGCATATTGGTTCCCTAACGATGATGAAGAAATGGATCGCTTAATTGGAGTAAGAAAATGATGACATCGATAAAAGAGTTCCAACACAGCTAATCATTATCGTTACAATAGCAACATTTTGCTCTAAAAACACTGTTTGGCGGGTAAGCACTCATAATTCCGAGCACCTCTTCTATTTATGATATTAAACGAAGCATTGTAGAAATATATCCAGTCATATATTAAACGGCCTCGATATGGAAAAGGAAGGCACTTTAGTATTAGATTTAGGATGTGGTCCTGGCACTTGGATAATGGTAGAGAGTTTAAAGCATACTTTAGAACTTGCGTATTTTTAACAAAACTTTAATTTTTCAGGACGTAGCAACTGAGTATCCATCCAGTCAATTTATTGGCGTAGACATGTGTGACGTTTTTCCAAACAACATCCGACCACCCAATGTGAGTTTCCAAGTTGGTAACGCACTGGGAAGATTACCATTTTCAGATAACACATTCGATTTTGTCAACATAAGATTGTTTATTATCGCTTTAAAGAAGCACGAATGGCCTATTGTTATAAGTGAAGCCTACCGGGTCTTAAAGCCCGGTGGATATCTACAAATGGTTGAATGTGGCATGCTTGTACAGTATAATTTTCTCTTTTTTTTTTGCGAGTACACCTTTGAACTTACCTTTATATTAGGAGAGAGGAAATGACTTCGTTAAAAATGCCGGTGCTATATGTAAGTTATAGTTTGTAATTATGTATATGGCACGACACTGATATTTTTTGTTTATCAGTTAAACAAATGATTGAGGCTGTTGGCCAAGAATCATATATTGCCCACAAGCTAGATACCCTCATGCAAAGTGTAAATCTGTCGGTCTTACATTTCGAGAACAAAGATGTTTATTTAGGTATATATCATTTTGTCCTCTTTTTTTTCTCACAATATAAAATATATTGGATTTTAATTTTATTATATATGATAGGTAAACCTGATCCTCTTAGCAAAGAGTTCCTTTGGGATGCATGTACAATTTTTAAAACGGCACAAGCTGCTTTACAAGAGCCATTAGGATATAATTCCGAGAATTATTCTCAATTTTTAGATACACTGTATAAAGAACTTCAAAAGGAGCCTGACGCGATATGGTCATTTTCTATATGTATTGGCAGAAAGTAATAAAACATCGAATCATATTTTTCGTTTCATTTTTCATGCGCGCTCATGTGGGGAAAGGGAAATGATTTGCATTAACCATCTGAGAATGATTATTTCTTTTCGGCAAGTCGGGGTTTGTACACTAGTAAACCATACAACAACCACTTGCTCATAACTTGGGATGCTATTTATTTTTTTTTTTTTACTCACAATATAAAATATATTGGATTTTAATTTTATTATATATGATAGGTAAACCTGATCCTCTTAGCAAAGAGTTCCTTTGGGATGCATGTACAATTTTTAAAACGGCACAAGCTGCTTTACAAGAGCCATTAGGATATAATTCCGAGAATTATTCTCAATTTTTAGATACACTGTATAAAGAACTTCAAAAGGAGCCTGACGCGATATGGTCATTTTCTATATGTATTGGCAGAAAGTAATAAAACATCGAATCATATTTTTCGTTTCATTTTTCATGCGCGCTCATGTGGGGAAAGGGAAATGATTTGCATTAACCATCTGAGAATGATTATTTCTTTTCGGCAAGTCGGGGTTTGTACACTAGTAAACCATACAACAACCACTTGCTCATAACTTGGGATGCTATTTATTTTCCTTTCTTTTTCATACTTGTACAAATGTTCAAACTAACACCACAATTGTATGAAAAAATTAAACACTTTGCGCGATTCCCTCAAACAGGTGTTTCTTTGAGACAAATGGTCATGTTTGGTAAGAGAACATGACTCAAAAAAGTGCTTTTAAAACAACCAAAAGTAACTCAACATAAAATAGGTCAAAAACCCTCTCCGGCTACCTTTTTCAAAGCAAGTCAGTTTTTACATGGTAACAAAATATATAAAAGTGGCTCGCTTGGTTTGATATAAACGGTCTCTTTTTTTTTTAGAGGAATTACCCATTCGACTTGCTCATCGCGTAAAGGAGTTGGACGAACTACCACGAAGCCTGGGAGAAATGCCCTCTATCATAAAAGTCAAAAACTGGTACGCACAGTCATTTCAGGTAAAATATAGGTGGAAAATAAAAAGTAGGCACATATTAACGCCTATTTACATTGTTATAGGAACTTATAGAACTGCCACCTCCAGAACTTAGCCAAGAAATGAAATCTACATTCCGGAAAGCCTCGAAAAATGCACAATCATTACCTCAAAGTACACCAAACCTGGCCATTCCACAATATAAACCTGCAAGCTCTTATCATCCAAGTGTGTCCCTAGGCCACAGGTAATGACGTGAAATGCACAGTACGGGTACTTGATATTAAACGCATACCTTAAAATAGATATTACAACAATTTTGAGGATATTCAATGTACGCCACCTATTCTATCATATAACGACGCATTTGTGAAGACCATCGAAGGAGTAAAAAGGAGACACGATCCTGTTGTAACAACAATGGCACAGGGCATATTGGAATATAAGCAACTTCGAAACACAAACATGATTGACTCTGACATGCAACAATTTTTGGATCGATTCTACATGTCTCGTATCGGAATTCGAATGCTCATTGGTCAACATTCTGCTTTATATCGTGGTCCCTTCATGAAAAATTACGTTGGAGTAATCTGTACAAAGACAAACATCAAAGAGATTGCTCAAGATGCTATTGCAAATGCTAGATTCATCTGTGAAGACCATTATGGCCTCTTTAGAGCACCGGAGGTGAAGATGTTCTGTCCTGGAGACATTGAATTTATGTACGTCCCCTCTCATTTAAATCATATGGTATTCGAATTGCTGAAAAATTCACTTCGTGCTGTTGTAGAGAGGTTCGGGCCTGACTACGAAGATGAGTATCCCCCTATCAAATTGGTCATAGCCCATGGTAAAGAGGATATTACGATTAAAATTTCAGATGAGGGTGGCGGATTACCAAGATCGGGTATCCCAGTAGTATGGACTTATATGGTAGGACACCCAGGACCTTTACATACTGCCTAACATGTCAAGTAATAATTTCATTTGTTTTTTCTTAGTACACAACTGCTAAAGCTCAAGAGTTGGAACCTGAATTTAACAAATCAGAATTCAAGGCTCCTATGGCTGGTTTTGGATATGGATTACCTATTTCCAGACTTGTGAGTGTATATTTGATCAATCCATACTGATGATTGTAGTGGCTAAGTATATTTTATCATGAAACAGTATGCTAGATATTTTGGAGGAGACCTAAAACTAATTTCAATGGAAGGGTAAGTGGGGTTTTGTTTTAAGTAATGCTGAAAAAGCCGAAGTGCATTAACATTGTCTTGTTTTTATACTAGTTATGGCACAGATGCATATCTTCATTTGAATCGCCTTTCCAATAGCGACGAGCCATTAATAATGTAGAGTAACAGTGAATCATGTTTTATTAGTTCTTCGATCGTTACTATCTAGTTTTTTTTTTTTGAGTGCCCCTGTACCAAACTTGATTTTTGTAAATAAGCGTACTTTGTTGTATTTCTATGAACAGATAACATATTATCTTTTGTTCTGATTTGAATAAAGTGTTAATATGCACACGATTGTTATTTGTTAACCAAAATAAGCAACAGCGAACTAGGTAACTTGGTATATATTTTGAACTGCTCCTCTAAATAACTAATTCATACGGATATTGAATCCCGCTATTTTGATGTTGTAAATAAAATTATGGGATGAATGCAATATCGCTTACATGTATGTGAGGTGAATAATTAGGGTTGACACAGTCAAACGTGGAGGTTCATTTCTACATTCATCAAGATGATAGAGGAAGAACGCAATAACGCAAAGACACAAGGGGATATACACACTTTTTTTATTTATTTACAAATTTTTGAAAAAAACATAATTACGCAAGTAATTTTTTTATGCACTTCTTGTTAAGTGCTTTGACTTTCACTGACACTATTTCATTGTATAATAGCATCAGGTGTTGATTGCTGATATCAATTTCCTTTTCCAAGACCAATGCTATCAGCAACATTTTGGCCTTGGAGAGCTTCAAAGAGATTGTTTTTCTCTTGATTGCATCTAATCTATCAAGTACAGCTTCTTTTGTTGCACCATCATTCAATCCGATGTGCTCGTAGTAGTTGAATTGGATTAATATTTCCTCCAATTTAACCGCCTTGGCTTCTGTGTAGCTGCATAGATGAGGCGAGAGCAAACAGAAACGTAGTAATTTGGCCCCGAGCCAAAGAGCTGTAATTGTTGATGTTGGTAGTGGTGGTGGTGGTGGTGGTGGTGGTGAAGGGGGGGGGGGTCGGTACAGCTGCTGCTGGTGGTGGAGGGGGATTGGAATACCAAACGTTGTTGATTGTACGACACTAACTCCCCACTTGTCATTGGTGCCGGATCCACAGCTAGATTCATGTTTCCCAAGATATTACCGCCGATATAAAGATTGTAAAAAACTGAAGCAGCTTCACGGTTGTGAAAGTGGGAAAAGGCATAACTATGAAAAGATTGAAAAAATATTAGACCATGAAAATTGTGGTCATTATAATAATTTACCTCTTGACGTTTAAGCTTTGCAACATGCTTCGGCTTGCTGCTGCTCAGTTCACTTGTAATGTTTAAAAGCTGTTGGGCAGTCAAGTTTACAAAGGTCCGCTCCTGTGAATTTAACCTGAAAGATTGGTTTGCAGCAACCTATGCATCATGATGGGTTGGTCATAAAAGTATATAAAGAAACATGAAGGGATTCTTGCCCCTATATGGCCGTAGAGATGAAGTGAACCAAAAAGCATCCTATTTGGAGTACACTGCTGAATTTAGCCGGAATACACTTGATATATCCCATATGTGAACTTTGATGATGGAAAAGATACTAAAGTAGAAAAGAAAAGTAAAAGGAAACGCATTTGTGTTCAATATTCATAGAAATACAAACTAGTTTATCATGAAAAAGTGATTTATTGTTGACTGGACAATCAAGTCTATTCGTAAAATGGACACTCACCGTTATCGTATAATTTCATTATGTATCTCAAGAAATAAAAAACTTTTGTGTGGATGAAGACTCCCTTGTAAAAAACTGATGCAGCAAAATGGAAAGGATTGAAAAAATATTGGACATAGAAAGGATCGATTCTACATGTCTCGTATCGGAATTCGAATGCTCATTGGTCAACATTCTGCTTTATATCGTGGTCCCTTCATGAAAAATTACGTTGGAGTAATCTGTACAAAGACAAACATCAAAGAGATTGCTCAAGATGCTATTGCAAATGCTAGATTCATCTGTGAAGACCATTATGGCCTCTTTAAAGTAAAAGGAAACGCATTTGTGTTCAATATTCATAGAAATACAAACTAGTTTATCATGAAAAAGTGATTTATTGTTGACTGGACAATCAAGTCTATTCGTAAAATGGACACTCACCGTTATCGTATAATTTCATTATGTATCTCAAGAAATAAAAAACTTTTGTGTGGATGAAGACTCCCTTGTAAAAAACTGATGCAGCAAAATGGAAAGGATTGAAAAAATATTGGACATAGAAAATTGCAATTATCAAAATAGCCAAACTCTTTTTCGCCACATGTTTAAGGCCAACGGTGTTAATTTTCAACGGAGATTCATAGACCTGCTGAGATGTTTTTTCGCATAAATCAACTCCTGAGATTCAAAACCCCGAAAGGTTGGTTTTCAACAAAGCGAACATCTTGATGGGTTGTCAGAGTAAATGATGGAGTTGATGGTGTCAAAAGTGGTAATTGTTGTGTTGATTGAATGAATTAAAAACCAGCGCACGTAAGCAGATTATCATTTAGGAAATCTTTTACAGCATGACCTTATTCATAATTAAATTTAAGTGAGCCTTTATCCACACACATATTTTTTATTGGTTAATGCAATAACAAGCGTCCAGGATTATAATTTATCACTTTTCGGGTTTTTTTAGTAATAAACTAGCTAGTACTTATATAATTGACCGCAAATGTGTTTCCTTCTGCTTCTCTTTTCCTCTTAGATATCTCTTTTATCACGAACATCTACATTCACCTTCGATGTTTTCCCCACAACATTAAGTGTATTCTGGCGAGGCTCAATGGTGTACAGTACATCAATCAAGATTTTTCTTGCTTTACCTCATCTCTGCGGCCGTATAAAGGCAGGGATTACTTTCTGCTTCTGTAAATCTCTTTGGGAACTCTGCTTTCGAAATGTCTAACCCTCGAAGCTGCACGGGGTGCTACCGGCCCTCGCATCAAGTCAAAGTCATTTCTAGTGAATTAGTTGGAATGAAGTCTGACCAACTGTTCGAATTAGTAGCAAATATAAACAAAAACGTGCAGCATGTTGCAAAACGTCAAGAACGTGAGTTAAGTTATTATAATGACCACAATTTACAATGTCTAACAGTTTTTTGATACTTTCTTTAGCTACGCTTTTCTGCATTTTGGGTCTTTCGGTGCTGCATCGGTGTCTTTTCGCCAGTATTTGAATGAAGTTATCGATATGGATGGTTTTTCCTTTCGCCTCGTCCCTGCCACATTGGCCAGTGGTATGGACGTACGTTACGACCAACCTCCGTTGGTTCTCCGACCTACACCCTCTCCACCACCACCAGCAGCAGCAGCAGCAGCAGCAGTGGCGCCACCACCACAACAGCAACGACTTCAAATCAGAGAAGGGAAACATAAAGCTTCTGGATGGTGTGGGCCAATTGGTAGAAAGAAATTTAAACTATATCATGATTGAATCTTCAGGGTATGAGAAGACGAAAACCTTTTGAAAAACATTACTAAATTTTTATTACTTTTTAGATTCAACAATCCAAACATGATCTCACATACATTAAACGATTCTTTGAAGAACCTAAAGACTGGATCAGACAATCTGAAATACTGTTTATCAAATTACAGAAATGCTTCGTGATTGCGCGTCAGGCGATGGGGACCCACGTCTTTTTTTGGACCTTCGTCACGGTGAAAATAGCCCCTACGCTAACTGTAAAGAAGATCACCGTGTACACCTGCCACATTATTCAAAATAAGATGACGCTAGTAAGATATAAAGTATTGTCACCCTCCCAATGGCAGGTAGTCGAGTGTAGATCCGCATCCGTTCCCAATTCTTTCTCCGGTATTGTTCAATTTACAAAAGTGTTTGAGTTATTTGCATTTCTTTTAGTAAGTATTTGGAGAATATTTGTTATTGCTATTGCTAATTCGATTTCCTTTTCAGCTGGATATAGCTGAACAGGAGGCCGTTTTCCATCAATTAGAATTGGAATCATCGGGTTTGGTTAAAGTACCATCAAATGAAACCGTTGCACATCATTTGATGTGAAAACATGTTGCCAAAAGGGAGGGATTAGCGGTAAGTTATTATAATGACCACAATTCACAATGTCTAACACTTCTTCGAACCTTTCTTTAGCTATGCCTTCCTCCACTCTCGGTCTGCAGCAGCAGCATCTGTTTTCTTCCGGGAAAACTCAAGCGAGGGCCTTCAATTTGAAGGTCTTTCTTTGCGCTTGATACCCGCCACTTTGGCCAGTGGCATGGACGTACGATACGGCCAACCTCCGTTGGTACTGAGGCCAACACAACCACCTGAACGATTTCCTTTTCAGCTGGATATAGCTGAACAGGAGGCCGTTTTCCATCAATTAGAATTGGAATCATCGGGTTTGGTTAAAGTACCATCAAATGAAACCGTTGCACATCATTTGATGTGAAAACATGTTGCCAAAAGGGAGGGATTAGCGGTAAGTTATTATAATGACCACAATTCACAATGTCTAACACTTCTTCGAACCTTTCTTTAGCTATGCCTTCCTCCACTCTCGGTCTGCAGCAGCAGCATCTGTTTTCTTCCGGGAAAACTCAAGCGAGGGCCTTCAATTTGAAGGTCTTTCTTTGCGCTTGATACCCGCCACTTTGGCCAGTGGCATGGACGTACGATACGGCCAACCTCCGTTGGTACTGAGGCCAACACAACCACCTGAACCATCGCAAGTGCAACAACAACAACAACATCGCACTTTTCTCTTGCGAGAAATAAGAAGGATTGTAAGATTCATAGAAGAACATTTTTAAATCTTCTTTATGCTACATACCACCACCCTCATTCTCACCCCCACAAAAATAATATGTAATAAATAATTTTTATCTTTCTCACAAGATATATCAATGACATTTATCATTTATTTTATACACACACACTTGTGTGATACATTTTTTATTTTTATTTTTTATTGGAGAAACACAGTGTAATGTTTAAATTAGCCTCTGCTTCCAGAAGAGTACCACGCCTGATCTTACCCCAACCAATGAGACTATTAAAGTCAAATAACGAGTGTTTAGTTTACAGTGAAATCCATGTGCTCTTTATAGCACAAATAATTTACCGCCAATGTCTTCCAATTCTTCTAAAATTAGCAACCTTATCACCAACTTCGGTACAGGTAGGACCAGTCAAGATGATCTTGAAAAAATCAGCCTTAACACCAACAACGTGACCTCCAGTAGAGACAAAGCCATTGCTGACGAGGAGCAACCCGCCCTTGGTCAACTTGGCGACCTTGGCTTGGTTCTTATCACATGGCTTGACACGCAATAAAAGACACAATAAGAAGTGAGAGATTTCGAGCTCTATGTACATAGAAGGATGGTAATGTACTGTGATAACCCATAACTTGATCGTGCAAATGATCACCACGACATACTAAAGAGAGATATTAGTTTATCAGTTGAATAAATTAGTCGATGTTATCTTCTATACATATTCTAACACACCTGTATCTTTTTCTTGGAAGGGAGTTTTTTGAAGTATGCTATACGCAGCTCATTATCTTCGGTCCCTCTCATCAAGAATGCTTCTTTATTAGCATCATGATGATCTCGAGCTTTTCAAAGCGTTTGCGTAACTTTGTGATTTTGCATTGAATAATTTTATTTACAAAGTCCGAAGTGATGCCTGATATGGCTCAATTCAGCCTATGATAATTTATTATTTTCTCGGTTCTTTCGTGATAAACAAGGCAGTACTTTAATAAATATTGACGACAAAGGTGTTTCCTTCTGGCTCTCTTTTACTCTTAGATATCTCTTTTATCATGAGCATTTACATCCACCTTCAATCGTTTCCCTACGACAATCAAGACTTTTCTTGGTTCACCTCTTCTCTACGGCGGTATAAGGGCAGAAATCCCTTTCTGCTTCTTTAAATATCTTTGGGATTAATTCTCTTAGGAAACTCTTGACAAATGGCAAACCCTTCACGCTGTAACGGATGCTACAAACCCACGTTTCCGGTCAAGTTGAGCGGCACTGGCCCCCGTAAATGAAGCTTGAATTCTTCAACATCGCATCACTTTGCAAGTCAAAGTAATTGGGCTTTACTATTGTTGAAGGTATGAGTCGGTATGGCGGCTTTACACACGTAATCGCGGTTTTAATTTTCTTTTTAAAAGGTTTATATTTTTTTTTTTTCAAAGGGCGGTTTCTTTACTCGTTCTATGTTCCACTTCTATGTCAAATCCGCGTACCTACATTGGATGCCGTAAGCCCAATTTCCAGGTCAAAGTGACCGGGAGCAGTTTAAAGAACATGAAGCCCCAACAGCTATATGAATTGGCGACTACTTTGGACAGTGGTGTACCTAAACACGTTGCGAAAAGAAAGCAGCAAGAGGTAAGTTTATCATAATGACCACAATTTCTAAAATCTGACATTTTTTCAATCCTTTCATAGTTATTCATTCTTCCATTTCAACAATCACGAAGGTGCCTCTGTTTTTTACAATCTCTATAGTAGCGGTCTTACTTTGGGAAACATGAATTTAGTTGTGGAGCCAGCACCACTCACGAGTGGGGGATTAGTAACATATAATCAACATCGTTTGGTATTCCAGTCCCCCTCCACCACCACCAGCAGCAGCTGTAACCCCCCCCCCTTCACCACCACCACCACCACCAACAACAACAACAACAACACCAAGAAGCTGGGTAGCCCAGGAGTTGTCAAGAATATTACATCATATCGAAAAAAGAAAAAATAACTTTAAGATATTTATCAAAAAAGGTATGTACTACACTGTCGTTTATCATTATTGATTAATATGTAAACTCACTAAGCATCGTACCATATCTATTAGTTTTACTTTACGGAAAGGTTGAATGGCTACGCGCAGAATACTGCTGGCAAATCAAAGGTCAGTTGACTGCTTCAGTTTTCTTTAACAGCAAGTACGGATCGCCTTTGTATTTGGGTGGTGTGCTTGTGAATATTGAGCCAGCAACATTCTCAAGTGACGCTGTCGTTCGCTATGGTTTCAAGTAAAGGTGAGAGGCGCCAGCCTTCTGCACTTGAGCTCCAAAGTAGTGTTAGAAATGCTATTACTTCGTACGTCCGGTAGCTAAAAGACAGAATCTAGAGGTAAGTTAATATAATGACCACAATTTTCATTGTCTAACATTTCTTAAATCCTTTCTATAGTTATGCTTTCCTTCACTTTGGTTTGCAAGCCGCTCCCTCTGTTTTCCACAATAGCTACTTTGGTGAGGGAATACATCTTGGTGGAATCACTGTTAGCTTGGTCCCCGCAACATTATTAAGTGGTGATTACTTAGAATCAACGTGCGTTACTGTTCACACCACCTCAAGCAGCAGTACCCACACCACCAACCCCCAACAATTAAAACTGTTTGGCTCAGAGCCAGAAACTTTCGTTTCTGTTTGCTCTCGTCTTCTGCACCATGTGATTCTTGGCGAATATAATGAAGTCAAGGCAGCTGATTTGGAGGGTAGATTGGTTCAAAGCCAATATTACAAAGCAATTGGCTTTGACCATTTGCCCTCTAAGGAAGAAGCATTCACCCAATTGAATGCAATCAAAAACAAGACAATTACAATCAGATTAGCAAGAGCAAAAATCTTGCTAATCAAGCTGATATTAGAAAAAGAAACAAACATCAGCAACCAAGACTTGATGCTGTTGTACAACGGCATCATCTTGGTGGAATCACTGTTAGCTTGGTCCCCGCAACATTATTAAGTGGTGATTACTTAGAATCAACGTGCGTTACTGTTCACACCACCTCAAGCAGCAGTACCCACACCACCAACCCCCAACAATTAAAACTGTTTGGCTCAGAGCCAGAAACTTTCGTTTCTGTTTGCTCTCGTCTTCTGCACCATGTGATTCTTGGCGAATATAATGAAGTCAAGGCAGCTGATTTGGAGGGTAGATTGGTTCAAAGCCAATATTACAAAGCAATTGGCTTTGACCATTTGCCCTCTAAGGAAGAAGCATTCACCCAATTGAATGCAATCAAAAACAAGACAATTACAATCAGATTAGCAAGAGCAAAAATCTTGCTAATCAAGCTGATATTAGAAAAAGAAACAAACATCAGCAACCAAGACTTGATGCTGTTGTACAACGGCATCATTTCACCACAAGTCAAAATGCTCAACAAGAAGAGAGTGAAGCAACTACTTGAGTAGTTTTTTATAAAAAAAAATTGTAAATAAATAAGTGTGTATATTTATCCCCTTGTGTCTTATGAATTTACAAATGAAGCACCGCGTTCAATTGTGTTGACCGTAATTATTCATTTTACGTGAGCATTCATCCCATAATTTTATTTATAACATCAAAATAGCACGATCTATTATCCTTATGAATCTTTGAGACGGAATAGGCATACAAACTCGTACTACCATCAATGTCAAAACTTTAAAATGTGGGGAAACACAAATATACTTTTTTTGGAAAAAAAATCCACCTCCTTAAAAAATAATATTATTCTGTGCACGGAAGCTGATGCTTTTTTACATCTGATTCTGGTCACATTACCAAGTATTAAAAATAGAACGTCTAGATCATATGATTATGTGCTGTCACAACACATTCAGCGAGGACTTAAAAGCGAAGAGGGGTATTTACTTTTCTTTTTTCTTTTATTCAACTTCTTTGTTAATTTACTTTGGGATCTGAGGAATACTACGCTCTGGGGGTAGGATCTGAGGGTGAGTTCTTTTGATGTCAGTCTTCTCTGTCCCTAGTTTGGTGGTTCTTACGAACAAGGTGTATGAGTGGACCCGTTAAAGGAGTGGGAAAATGTTACACTTTGGGGGGTCAAGAACAGCGAGAGCATTCGAAAAACTCATTTTTTGGGACTAGTAATACTCTCACCTTCACGTTGGTTAGTCCTGTCAGTTTCAAAGTATCATTACTTTGAGAAGCTAAGAAGAGTATCTGTATTTCGTTCTTTTTTTCGCACGTAGTAAATAAAAAAACTCTTTGTTTCAATCCATATGTGTCTTTTTTGAATTATAACTGTTTTAATTGAGTAATGGTAACCTTAATGAGTCGTCAATACGTAGTCAATCAAAGAAATAGCAGGCTTATTCCTCTATCATCATGCCTTCAAAAATGTGAGGAAATGTGTTTTGTGCTACCTCAGATATTCGCGTTAAGATCCTATCTTTTATTTTTTTTCGTTGATAGAAAGTAACTCACTCTGATCGAAATGCTAATTATTGTAATATTTGGGGAAACACAAAAAACCTTTTTAGGCCTATTCGATGAAATCCACTTCAATAAAACTTTATTTTCATGCAAATAAAATGTGTTCAGCATGTGAAAAAATTGCCTTATGGCGCTAATCTCCGTTGCCTGACGAGAGTCGTTCTCTGAAATATTTGTTTACACTTGATTACAGGCAGATTAGTGATTGTTTACAGATGAAAATTTGATGTTTTGGGTCCAGCCACCATACGACTCAAGAGGCTAGTGAGAAAATGATATCTATTTTTGGACAATTGTGACAACCTCGAGTTCGGTGATACTCACAAAAAAAGTGTGATCGTATCCTGAAAAAAGGAAACAGTCTAAGGTCTTGTGATGTACAGCTTTACGAGAGAAATTAAGGAATTTTGATTTTGTTTGAATTCTTCCCCGGTTACACAGGTCATATGCTTCTATATCCCTCTGTCAACTACACAGAGTCATTTTTTTACTAAAAGGAAGAAACTTGAAAGCGCTGTTTAAGTTTGAGCCTTTCTCTGGTTACACGGATCAAATGTTTTTATATATAAGATACAGTTTGTATGAAAGTATCTTTCTTTTTTTCCTCACTTACTGTTTCGTATCATGCCTACCTTAAGTTCTTTATCCAAGCCTCTTCTAGAGCGCATTTCCAATAATCTAAGTCTTTTAGACAAATACCAACCATCTGTTGTTAATAAACACACTCTTACTGCTCTTTATAATTTCGCTTTATTAGATTTCACTTTAGAAATCGATGATAAGGTAGGTTATAAGAAAGTAAAATTTCTTTATAACAATGTGATTAAAGTTATCATAACTTCTGAAAACATTGAGCTTTCTTATTTGGGTAGTTTTACTCAATTGAGGGAACTTGATGTCGCGAATGTTTTCTTTGAAAACATGAGCTCTGTGAAGGCAATGGTAATGGATTTGCCCATAAGGCTTAATTTGATTGTTGTTAAGGATAAGGAGGTTGAGGAGATCTTCAGCTTGGCTAAACATATAATGAACAGAAAGTACAGATTGTATGTCAAAAAAAAGTTAGAGAAATAACTTCATATGTATTAATGTCTTATTTGTGTTTAGAATGACCCAATTCCCAGGTAGTGCTGTGAGTCTGAAGAAATTCAGAACTCCTTCGCCCGTTGGTGACGAGTTTGAGGGGGGGCTGAAGCGAATTCAATTCGCTAAAAACCGAATGAAGCATGCTTCGCTCTCGCCAGACAGCTTCCTTCCTGATGTAATCTTCCAAAAATTTCCGGAGATGACAGACGAGTATAAGCTTGTCACGTCATTCCGTCTGTTTGAAGCTGAAAATCTTTCAGTAAAAGAAGTAGAGGAGGCTGTCGCAAGCATGAAGGATCTGTTAATACACGCTGTAATACGCACCCAGGAAAACAACTGGATGTTGGTTACACAAGTGAAGGGCTACTATCATGACCGTGATATTGATGATGTTTCCCAGAATATCCTCATATCAAGTATCCCACTAAGTCCCAAGTTGCATTTGAAAAATGCGAAATGGGCAAGGGTACTTGGTATGAGATCAGGTTCAGATTCAAGAAACTTGAATTCATAGCCACTGGGGGCATCACCAAT
The DNA here is from genome assembly GCA_000587855.1 of Mucor irregularis B50. NCBI lineage: Eukaryota > Fungi > Mucoromycota > Mucoromycetes > Mucorales > Mucoraceae > Mucor > Mucor irregularis. The sequence goes on from KK076441.1 coordinate 59,481, forward strand.
CACGGTCTTGATGATTTGAAGCTGGATGCCTTCCTTGGCGTTGCTGTTCCTTCACATATCATCCAAGACACTAACTTGTTGTGGTTCGCACCAAAGAGTCCCGTGGAAGCCGTTGCGTGCGTACGAATGTTGCGCAACTACAAGAAGAATGCCAGCTTAAAGCAATGGTGCTACAAATCGGCTTTTTTCGTAGAAAAGGGATTTAGCACCCCACGAAAGCTGCAATTATATGAGACGGAACCAAACAGTTATGTATCAGTTTGTTCCCGTCCCATACACTCATCAATTCACGGCGAGTATACGAAGTCTACAGCAATTGAATTGGAGCGCAAATTAGCCCAATTCAAATACTACGAGCACATCGGATTGACTGATGCTGCAACAAAACAAGCTGTATTAGTACGATTAGAAGAGATCAAGAATAAGACAATCTCGAAGAACTTTCCAAGAGCCAAAATTCTCTTGATAAAGCTGATCTTGGAACAAGAAACAAGCATCAGCAATCAACATTTGATGCTATTATATAAAAAAATAGTGTCAGTAAAAATCAAAGGTCTTAACAAAAAGAGCATAAAAAAATTACTTGCGTAATTCTGTTTTTGCAAAAATCTGTAAATAAATAAAAAAAAGTGTGTATATATATCCCCTTGTGTCTTTGTGTTATTGCGTTCTTCCTCCATCATCTTGATGAATGTAGAGATGAAGCACCACGTTTGATTGTGTTGACCGTAATTATTCACCTCACATACGTGTTATTGCATCCATCCCATAGTTTTATTTATAACATCAAAATAGCGCGATTCATTATCCGTATGAATGAACACACAATCTAAGAAACGAAATAGGCATACAGACGATAAATTTGACTTGTACTACCATCAATGTCAAAACCCTAAAATGTGGGGAAACACAAAGATGCTTTTTTGGGCAACACAAGTCACCTGATGTTCATTCAGCGTGCAAACCTAAAGCTCTTCTCGTAATAGTTTGTTTAGAAGGAAAAGACGGAAAGCGTTCCGTCAATATTAGTGTAGCTGACCCCCCTGCAATCAGAGACCTTTTTCACTAACAGGAACAAACTTTAAAAATGTTTTTATGAAAATCGTTCATATGATTGAATGCTGGTTCCATAAATGTAACAGATTTGCCTTGTGTTACACATATGTGCACAGTTCATATTATTTTACGATATTAAAAAGATTTTTTTCTTTTGTGTGACACCAAATTTTCGGATTTCTTTTATCTTTGATAGAATATTTAGGATGCCCTATATGAAAGCTATGGAACCATAACATTTTTCATCCATTTTTTTGTCCTGTGTAGAAAGCAGCTTATTTCGATTGATTCTTACTACTTTTGCTGAGATCTCACATTCTTAAGAAAAGTTGCATTAGAAGGGGATTTTCAATTTACTGCCAAAGTTAATTCTGTGGGGAAACGCGAGAATCCTTATTAGGCAAAATCGATAAACCCACCTCCTTAAAACTTTATTTTCATGCATTCAGTATTGATTCTTGATAACGCCATTTTTTCTCATCCAACGAGGCCGTTCAATAATCATTTGTTTACGTTTGAGTGCAACAGATTATGTAATTGTTTACAGATGAATATCAATGTTTTCGGATCCAGCCACTATACGTCCTGA
>KK076442.1:0-13581 GCA_000587855.1 Mucor irregularis B50
TTTTTGTCACTTTTACACACGAATTAAAAAATATTTTACACTGTAACTTTTTTCCATATTAAATATTATGATTAACATTGCCATTCTCTACAAGCTGATGTAAAAAAAAAAAACGTTATATTTTTTGTCATTTTCCCATTTTTTTTTCAAGTTTGCCTTTGTCGTTTTCATTTTCTTTACTAATTTTGTTGGGGAAACACACAAGTGATTTGTGCAATGTAAATAACGTTAGTTGGGGGGGGGGGTCAAACAAACATTCTAAAAAAAAACTATAAAGTTTATTTAAAGTTCTGTAAACAAATCCAAGTCCATAACAACCGAATGCGGATGTTTTGATGTTTTGTTGCACACTAGGAACAACAACATGTAAGGTTTAGAAATCGAGACTTGGGCGATTGTATTGTGTCATGTTACACTTGTAATGATGAAAATCCCTTTTGATGATGTATGGGAGAGTTTTGTCATTTCTTTCACTTGTCATCTACCATGTAATACTTTTGACTTTCACTTACACGATCAACCAACAATCAAACATTATCAACAAAAGCGAATATTGAACCTCTTTTGCCACCAACACAAGAGAAAAATGTACCAGATACAGCAACACGTTATAAGTATGAATAGGAGATGAGAGGATATCGAAACTACGTCGTACTTTACTGTATAATCACTGATCAGATACAAGCGTAGCTATGGGCTCATGTGTAGATTGATCACATAATACAAGTACGAAAGATGTATTGTCACAGAAACAAAAGTGGATGTCTGTAAATCGATAACCTCCCCTCACTGTTCTAACAACTTCGGTAGATAAGAAGCTCAATCCAAGTAGTGTGGTGATGTTAATCTAGCGTTCAAATCGCAGCGTTTTATAGCGGTCTTGTCACACTTTAACTGAATATAATAAAATTGAACGTTTTTCATTATTGGATACATACATGTTGGCTTTGTCACCTTAATGCGCTATCGATATGTTTTTCAATGGCTGATTGTAAAATCTTCAGATGAACATATGTATGGGAAGATGTAGCATGCTGTGTTGGATCCTCTACTTTTATGCATTATATTTTATTTCAAAATTATGAAGACACCTTTGCTGAGAGGTGTATAGTCATTTTCGTCAACCCTGTATGAGATGCAGTGAGTGCTGGAAAAAGCTTCAATACAGCTGGCTATTCCTTACAATATTTCGTCCCCACACACTTTAGCGATACTGTGATCTTTGACTGTCTTGAACAGTGATTGGCACTCAAGATTTAGAACACAAGTTGACAGTATCATATCCCATGATTCTCACCTCGATGTTGTTAGTTTTCAAATGGGTATTATTTCATACTTCTCTGCCCTTTATCCCATTAGTTTTTACAGCAAACTGTACACCCAACATGCTTCCCATTAATAGAATAGTTGCACCATCTTTGTTGTAATTGCACAGCGTAAATGTTACAAAACTACTCGGCTGATTCTAAACTGATTTCTCAAAATCGTAGTAACTTGTACACGTTACCGAACTGTAGAATCGTGCAAGTTACTTTGAGGAAATTGCGCAAGTGTCTCGCCCGTCTCTCATTTCAGAGCTTTGTTAAAACCTGTACTGTTTACGAATGAGTTCTTCAACCTTCCTGATTGCCATTGTCGTTCTGATTTCAAAATGATCAACTTTTGTAAAATCTAGCCAAAAGGACCAAATTTAATGCACTGCGATTCGGGCTTTCAACTGCAACCAAGCATCGCAAAGGTGAAGGATCTTTGCAACAAGGTAAACTACATGAATACGCAAGTGTACAGGAAGTGAGCTTTGCAGTTCCCCTACAAATGACTTCCTCTTTATGTTGATCTAGTTTTTTGGGAATTTTAAAATTCACGAATTTTGGATCCTCTCATCGAGAATTCAAAAGTGATTCAGGTTTTTTCGTTGAAATATTGTCTAGCGGAGTTGTAGGTGTGGATTTCACGAAGAAATCCAACTGCTCATCCAAATATGGAGTTTTGTGTAGCCACACTCCTTTTTAAAAATAATGGAATCTCCCCCTGTGAGGTATTTGTCTTTTCTTTCACTTCTCTATAAAACACTTTTCATTTTCACTTATCCGATTAACAAACACTTGCACGCGAAAATCTTGTACAGGAACTTGTGCTCCTTTATCGCCAGCATTGGAGGAGTGTATACTTGCAGCGTTTAACAACATTAAAGATAGAGGATCGTGTTGTGTCATTCATTGTACAGAAGCAGTCGTAACTTATGGCTTCGTATGTGGATCAATGATCCAATACTATCCAACAAGATGACATGTTCAAGTGATAAAAAATTATATTTCATGTATAAGAACTGTAGATATCCACGATCCAACAGCTTCAGTAAATAAGAGCAACTACACTGTATCCGATTCTCCAGTTTCTCACTTTAAATGAATAAGAGCAGAATAAAGTATAGCAATCTATGTTGGTCCCTCTGATTTTCTTTTTTTCCAACAAGTCTCCTTTACATCCCATCCACTACAATATGTATATGGCCATATCCCAACTCTTTGCACTACTCAGTTAGCAGTGAAAAACTTTCAATGTAGTCGAATTCTTTATCTTGAAATATTCTAAATCAATAAGAGTGATCCGAAACTTCGCCAAGTAAGAGGAGCTTTGTTCCAAAATTATCCATAGCCTAGTTCACTTTTTTCATCTGTCTTAAAAACTTTACACCTTGAGCAAGCTTTTTGAACAGCTCTTGAAAAGCTTTTCGTAGCTAGCAGAATATAAGATTACCTGCGATTCTTTTGTTGAAATTCATCGACACCTTCATTGCTTAAGTAACGACCGTGATTGCATAAGTGTGGCGCACGGAAGTTACCAACTCCTCTCTGACAGCACTCTCCTCATTGATACTGCTATTCTATTAGTTGTGATGCACTAGGTTGGTAAATCCATGATGAAACTCTTGAACTGCAAGATACTGAAGTCGTTCCCCCAGCAAGCTGTCAACATTCTCCTCATTTTGATGCCAGGAATCTAGTTCTATTTAACAATAAGTTCAATATATATGTATACCAGAACAGTTTGAACTAATAAGAAATCTTACTTTCGAACTTGATACTGATGAAAACACCACCCACAACACCACAAGGAGGGTCTTCATCCTGTTGAACATTTCTTCTTTTGGGCTACTCAGAGACTTGCTTCTTGAAAATATCTTCATTCTCACACTCAGCGCCATCGTTCAAAGATCTTGCTTTTTTTTCGTAGTCGGCGGAAGTTGCAAGTTCATTCAACTCAATTATCTCAAGGAGGTGGTATAGGTTAGGTACCAGGTCGGGTTTCCGTAATGTTTGACTTCAAGAGCATCAGCAGTGAATTGATCTGGTTCCTTTGCAGTGTATTTGTTGTAATTACACAGCATAGATGTTAAGACTTTAGTTAGCTGACTCCATTTTGCTTTGCAGCTTGCCCTGATTACTGAGTTGCAGAACCGTATAGTTTTCGACTGAGAAAGTAAGTGTAAGCGTACCATGCGTTCCTCACGCTATAGTCGAACTTGAACTCGTACTATTCGTAAATTGAGTTCCTTGAACTTCTTCATTGCCACCTCTTTCTTTTGATTTTGAAACGATGAACTGTTGTAAAAAGTAACTAATCAGGTGGAAGTAAAAATTACTCTTGAATATCGTGCCCTAAATTGCCACCAGGCACTGTAAAGTTACAGAGACTTTGCAATAAGGCAAACTACATGAGTAAGCAAGTGTGTAAAAAATAGACTTCATTGTCCCACTTTTGAAATCAGGATCAGAGGATCCAAAATTTATGAAATTTAAAAATCTCTAAAAACTAGATCAGCATAAAGAGGGAAACGTTAAAAGTCTTTCAGGTTTTTTCTTGAGGTCCTCGCACAGCGAAATCAGCGGAGTTCCTGAATAGTTTTCATATGTGATCAGCAGCAGCTACAAACAAAAGCAAGTGTTTTTTTTAGAGTTTTCATAAACAACTTTTAAGTTCATAACAACCCAATGTGGATATTTGGTTTATCGTTGCACATTCTTTTGCTAAAAATATAAAGTTCAAAGCCGAGACGAACTCGTTGTATTGATGTAACAAATACACACTCCTTTGTTTGCTCTGGGTACTTTCCTTTTTTCGTCAATAACATTACCTTACTTGATGAGATACTTTTCGTTTCAAAAACTTAAAGAACTTCTCTTTTCTATTATTTCAAACTTCTGACACTTTTGACTTTTATCACTTATCTACACTATCAATTTCTTACAACATACGCAACTATTAGATACAGAGCTCCTTCTTCATCATCAACAGTAAAGGAGAGCGAACGCTGAATGTAACCGTTAATTACACCACCACCACCACCTTCACGAGACGACTGTTCACCACCGTGCATTTATTTTTTTTATTGCTTGATATATATACAATTTGTAGACCTTTATTACGATTTGCTACGAGTAACTGAGGATGTTTAGTCATAGCGAGAACACGATTGTACTTAGATTAAACGATATCTAAAGTGGATGGAGTTTTTTATAAGATTGTTAGATGATTTATGGATACACCACCATGAGCTCCACTTTGCATCCAAAGCAAGCGATAAGCAGTATGTAACAATGACTGAATAGCTTGCATACTTGAAGACATAACGCGTTCCCTTTAAAGAGCAATTACAAAGTCGTTCGGAAAAAGAAATTAAAGTGTTAAAGTGCTCGGTACTTGTCATGTATCCATTAATGTTTGCTTGTAATTTGATGACTTATGTACAGCTTCTTCGATTATATACGCTCTTGTAGTCTTCCACTTTCTGACAACTACCATTCATACCTAAAAGGCGTAGAGAGCAGATCATCTCATACCTTACTTTTTGTCATTTAAATAAATGTGCCTCATCTAAGCTAGTTTAAAACTTGTTCTATTCAGTTGAGTTCTATCGACGTGATAGCCCATATCCCAACAGTTCCTCACGATGTGTCTGCATAGATACAAATACCTTTCAAACTACGTGTAAAAGGATTGAGAACTCTACTTACTACGAATATCATCAATAACCTACTCACTTTGCTACGTGAGATCCATGAACCTTTAAAGAGCAATTACAAAGTCGTTCGGAAAAAGAAATTAAAGTGTTAAAGTGCTCGGTACTTGTCATGTATCCATTAATGTTTGCTTGTAATTTGATGACTTATGTACAGCTTCTTCGATTATATACGCTCTTGTAGTCTTCCACTTTCTGACAACTACCATTCATACCTAAAAGGCGTAGAGAGCAGATCATCTCATACCTTACTTTTTGTCATTTAAATAAATGTGCCTCATCTAAGCTAGTTTAAAACTTGTTCTATTCAGTTGAGTTCTATCGACGTGATAGCCCATATCCCAACAGTTCCTCACGATGTGTCTGCATAGATACAAATACCTTTCAAACTACGTGTAAAAGGATTGAGAACTCTACTTACTACGAATATCATCAATAACCTACTCACTTTGCTACGTGAGATCCATGAACTATATTTTACAAAAACCAACAACATTACTGAGAAAGTTTATTTCAAATAATTTTATTGCTTTTCTATAGTGATTTATCAAAATCGGTACCGATTTTACTTGCTTATCCAATTAATCTCTTTCACTTTTCATTACATGGTGACAAGTCTCGTCATTTAGAGTCTTTGTCATTGTCATCGATTTACTTCTCAGTCACTCTCAAGTAAAGTGTAAAGAAAGACCCCATTTAAGACGAAAAACAATCGTATGTTAATGTGCTACACAGTATGAATTTATTGCAAATGTTGTTTGTACTTTTAAAACAAAATAAAACAAAATACAATATCACTCGTTTGGGAAACGCTAATCATGTCTGAAAAGGGTAATCCCTTTCTCTGTGGCACTGTCCACCGTTGTAGTTTATCATCCCACACTCATCCCTTAACATTCTACTTCATTCCACAATCCATTATCCTCATTATCCATCAATCCTCCTGCAATTTCCATCCATATCTACTGTGTGATATACACGTTTTTCTTGAGCTGTTCTTACCTTCGAGAGTAAATTTCTGGCCAAGTCTCAGCATCCAATTGGTAGTATTTTCTTCAATATGCCTATCTCGGCTTACAGTATTGGCTCTACTTTTCATATCAGCACTTCAAACGGGCATCTTCTCCTTGATATAAGTCGCTTATGAAATTCAAATTGGATGGCAATACTGGTATGTCTCAGATCAGGAAGCAAAGAGTTAACTAGATCCTCACACAATTTTAAGTCGTAGCTGCACATGTAAAGATCCTGTCGACTCTGTCCCATATCGCTTTTGAGTTCGTTGACAGTTTGAGGCGCAAGGGAGCTGAAGTGCAAGAAAGTTTTTTATTTAACGGCCACTAGAGATTCCCAGTGTCTTTTTGTCTCTGCATTCGCTTGGGTTATGAGTTGGGTTGATTACAAGCTTTACCTCTTTGGATCGTTGATAGATTCTTTGTGCATCGTGGTTGTAACTGTTTATACGTTCACTCACGTCATTTTAGATTACTAGATTAAACATAGATTGCTAGGTAAAGTGGTTCCTTTTTTCGCAAGAGATTTTCGTGTATTCGGTCGTCATAATGTGGAAAAGAAGGATCTTGTTTCCGAAGCGGCTACAAGAATATAGGAAGCGCGCTGAATGGCGACAAATTAAATCAGCTGGGACACAACTTCCTGCCAAGTTTATTCAACACAAAAGACTCCTAGGAAGCACGATCATTGAAGACTATCATATCGTATGCCTCACCAACACGTCAAAGATCATGATACATTAATCACACACATATCCAAGATACTATCCATAAACAGTAATTCTTTTATTCAATAACAATGCATCTTCAAAGTTGAAATGGAGCTTACTTTACTGATATAAAAAAGGCTTAATTCATGATCCATACGTAACATACCTTTATTACTCTCCTTCTATCATTTTTTCAGGTACGATGCTCCACTCAATCACCAACATCTCTGCTCAGCGAACTGAATTATAGTGCACTCGACCCTTTAATTCTCGAAAGCAATTGCATAACCATATTTAATATGCAGAGAGGTAAAAGGGAAGAAAGGTTGATGGCAATTCGCAAGAGAAGCAAAAAGCTACTGAAAAGATCACCCAAAAAGAGAAGCGTATGTATCTACTTGTAACCTCGTTGTTCTTTCTATATCTCTTTTAATTTACCTACTCTACTATTAGCTTATGTGGATATCGTTGATTTTGATCCTTCCGCCCCCAAGACGTTCAAATGCTCTGCCAACGCTGTAAATGGTGACGAAGGCTATGTCTACAATGCCTTAAAAGACGATTCACCATTGACAAACGCAGAATTTGTTAGTGTAGAGTTGTTTGATATCGTCACTAGCTTCAATATTCCTCTCCAAGCGTATCAAGAGATCGTCGACATGATAAGCACAGAGTCACTCAGTGTAGAATCAGTGAAAACGGTTACTACTCGCTACGTTATTCCTTCCAAGGCACACAGCAGATTCTGAATCTAATAAACGCGGTGGTTAGTGAGAGAGAAAAGAAAAATCAAAGTGAGTATTTTAACGCGTTCCATAACTACCATATTTACCTTTTACCACTGACACACGTGTTCAATATTTAAAGAAGGATTCAAGATTCTTTATGCTAATGAGGTTGAGACGAAACAAAAGACTACCGTCAAAGCACAAGAGTACGATATGTGTCCAAATGCCTGCCAGTTGTACAAGGTTTCCAAAGATGAGGACAAGTGTGCGATCTGTGGTCATGGTAGATTCTTGGAGAGCTCTGATTCCCCAGCTGCCACGTTGAAACTAATGTCTATTGGCGATTTGCTTTCCAGAATGTTGAGTGACGTTGAAATAAGAAAAGGGCTGCGATACCGCCACGAACGCCAAAGTGTCCCTTATTCGAATACAGACTACTTTGATGGTCTACAATACCAAAAGCTTCGAGCCTCTGGCTTTTTCGAGTCGCCTGATGATATTGCTTTTGCTCTCTTTGTCGCTGAAATTAAACCACAAGATGAGTGCAAACAGAATTTAACTGTTGTTCACGCTATCGTACTCAATTTCGACCCTAAGCACAGGCATTCACGTTAGTTTCTGCTTGTTAAGTTCTCCTGGCTCACTTACACGTTTCATTTCTCCTGCAGACACTCAAAACATCTTGTTCTCCAACTTGCTATTATTCCTGAGGAAATTAAAGACCTCGATTCTTTTTTAATGTCAATGGTCGAAGAAATACTTCATTTGGGTAGATACGGAATATCTGTGTGGAGAAGTTGTCAAGTCTAAAGTTCACTTGGTTATGTTCACTGGTAATATTCCTTTGGTGAGTTGGAGTTGGTAATGAAAGGAAAAGAAAATTGGCAAAGTTATGCCACCACGGGAGACGGGATACCAAATTTAGATGCATGATTTGCAAAGCGCAGGTCAGGAACAGGTGTGGGTGTGGGATAGAAAATAGCCCTGAGAAGTGTAAGAGACTTTACAGCTGGTGATAAAGTAAGTTATCATGATACAAGTTTATTTGTAACTTTCTTCTCGCTTACCAAATCCATTTATTTTACAGGAACATGATATTGAAAAACCTTCTCTTTTCGCCCGTTTGCCTACCTTTCATGGTACTTCTTTCTTTAATTTCAATTTGATGCATTTTATAAGTGATGATATTCGGAAGAATGATCCATGAATTGATTGCGAATTCAACAAATACAAGCAAAAATTACTGCAACAATGATGAATCCAACAAATCAAACTCTTCTTTCCACGTCGATCAAACTGGATTAAAAAATGAAGACGCTTTCATCAAACAATCGAAAAAGACTATCCTAACATCATTCCAAGGCAGCTGGGATAGTTTGTTTTCCAAAAGTGAAGATGCAGAGGCAATTGATTTTCATGATTTTCTCTTCTAAGTTGTTCCCACCTTGTTGATTCCCTTATTTGATCGTGCTGAAGTAAAAAGCGCTTTGACGGATTTAATTAAAGGATGTGCTGCTGTGTAAATCTACTTTGGATTGATGGAAAAGTAAATATCAAATGATAAATTCAAGCTTATTCATTCCCAAACTAACCCAAACCTTGGGTGTAGATGCCTTGAAAAATGGTATGAATTCTTGGAAAAAGAAGTATAAAGCAAGCGTCTATCCACCTCAGTCTTCAGCACCAATAAGCATTATTTGTCTTGCTAATATCATTCGGAATATGGGTCCTTACAGAGCTAGCATTACTTTACCTGTAGAAACAACAATCAATCACTATTCCAAACTCTTGGCAAGTAGAGAACACGTTGGTGACTTGGTTGAGAGGCACGCGATGCGCGGTTTCCTTCGATCCTCTTATATAGTGCAAGATCTGACTGACGTTATTAAAGCCGACAGCTTTCTTCACCTTGGTGACTCTTCTCTTCCCCTTGATTTCAACTGCCAGTGTTGGAATTCCTTGCGCGATGATGCCTTGTTGAATCAAGTTCCAACGCTCACTAAGCAAACTTTACTTGATGCTCTTGATTCATACTATCGACGTACAAAGTACCTCTTGCTCAAACCAATTACGACTTCCAACTTGCAACTTTTAGTCGCTGCTCGCGCTTTAAAAAAGAAGCTGGTCCTTATTTCTGAATTGTATAGGAACTTGACAACTGAAAAAGCCAAAAGTCGTAATAATCATTATGTATTCTTTACTGCTCCATGTTCCAATAGGTAAAAAAAAAAAAAAAAAAACGAAAAGCACATAAGAAGCACGTCTAACTTTTTTTTTAAATTTTTTTGTCTAGACCGTACTGCTTATTGGAAAAGTCGAATTCTTTTTCACCCACGTTGAATACGCTGGTCACAGACACTCTCAATTTCTTGCTCTTGTTGAGCTCGTGGGTGAGAACTTTGGTGACGACTTTGATGCTTCCCTATTCCAGTGGTTAAACTGAGGGATGAAAACGAACCATCTAAATACGCTGTCGTTGATTCAGACTTAATTATCTTTTTATTTTAGTTATAAAACACCCACACACAGTTTCAAAGTACTTTAGATCAAATACAGCAGCAGTCCAAACGAGACTGAATACAAAGTTGTTGCACTCAACGGTAGTTTTTGATGACAACATACGGCTGGCTCGCACCCTTACTACTAGTTGCACTTTTCTTCTCTTTACTTTATATATAAATGCATGCCCTTCATTTCTATCCATTTAGCACTTGACTAAAAAGTCTCAAAATATCTTTGTGTCTTATATATAATCTTTCATACAAGATAGAGATTGCATGAATGAGCTCCAATTATATAGAAGTGCACCCAAAGTGGCGGTGTGAGGCTGCGTATATTATTTTATTTTGATCTACTACTCCTAAAAGTGAGGGCTCAAAATTAACGATGGCGAATATCGCAGGAATATGCAAAAATCCTCCCCCCCCCCCCGTTTGACGTTTTATTTCCTACGCGATGAATCCACTTCTTTTCATTCTTTTACATATTGGGTAAAATGTGATAACTTTTCCTCAGATAAGGCGTATCCAAGTAGCAACCACTCGGAATTCAGGCAGTAAAATATACAGTACACTTGGAAGCAGTTTCCGGGCTATTTACTGAAACGACGAGAGCTTTTGTCATTCTTCCGCTAAAACAGTTATGCATCATAAGGGCTCCATGGAGGTCAACTTTGTTGCAATGCAGTCGTACTTGAGACAATCTCAACAACAACAGCAAAAGAGTCGACCTTGTTGGACTTAAAAAGTACGATTGGTGGTATGGTGTTAAATGCCTATTGAACGCGGCGTCTTTTCACTCTATTGTCAACGGCTAAAAAAAAAGACACGACTCTTTCAAACCTTGGAGAAGGTCTCTCTGATTGCAATAAGCCATTTCTTTCGTGCGATTATTAAGTGTTATTGCTCGCTATAACTGGTGGGTCGCTGAAGAAAAAAGGTCGCTTTAGAAGACTTGACTCCACAAATTTATTCTGCTGTCACGCTCAAACGATTCACAGTTACCAATGGCGCATCACTGTGAACGCAAGGATTTCAAGAAGGAGCTTTCTTGTGGACAAGACAAAGATAGAAAATGTATAGTCAATGGTACACTCTCGTGGATGGTCGGTCTACCACTACGACTGCTTGTGGGACTCGTTTGCTTATACTTTTATGCAAAAATGTATGTAGATTGCCTTCCTTCTGTTTGTGCTCCGAGTATGGGTCAAAATGGGTTTCCAAGTCTTTGACGGTCACTTGGGAAGTTGAAGACGCTTGGATCTTGTCTATCCAAAATCTTTGTGGTGGGTCGAAGCAAAACAAAAGATTGGAAAACTTAGTGGGGTGGCAATAAAGCTGCAAGACATGCTCAGAGGTCGAAAACCAAAAACAAAAAGTCTATGGATTATTTGCATTAGGTAAAGTATGCGATTTTGAGAAGCATACAATGAATTGCACGAGAACTTGGACTACAAAGTTTCAGCTCAAAGTGTAATAATATGTTATTCGAATTAGTGTCAAGGACGAGTTTGTTTGGGAGGTATATGAAAATAATACGAATTTATTTTGTGCTATCAAATTAATCATAACTTTTTATCATTTTTTTGTTTTACTGATCAACACCAAATTGATTGAAAAGCCTACCGATGCTTTACTCACTTACCTTAGTACCATACTCGGCGCCTTCAACCACCAAAATCCGATGTATGATACGTTACCCAAGTCGATCAAAACGGTGATGTCTAGATTTGATAAGGTCGATGACGATATCATCCAATATACCGCCTGTCCATCCTGCCACAAATCGCATCGTTCCCTATCAAAAATTGCAGTAAGTAATTCAATCATTGCAAGGAATAAATAAAAGTATACTGATCTTTGCGTTGTTTTTAAAGGGATCGACAGATTTTACCCCAACATGCAATAATACCGACTTGAACGGCGTTGTTTATGGAGCTGGACTTTACAAAGAGCGCCGTTCTACCAAAGGCAAGAAATACCTACAACCTATTCACATATACGCCTACCGTTCTCTTATAGAACAAGTCCAAGCAATGTTCCGCGAAAGAGACGATATGGAAACGAAGATGAGTTATTACAAAACTCGAAATATACCTAGAGGCCAATACTTTGATATCTTTGACGGTGCCATGTTCAAAGAAATGCCTTCATTTTTTGTTACCCCTCTGCATACCCAGGATCATGCTCTCTTTTTTACCCTTAACGCGGACTGGTTCCAACCTTTCGAAAACGTTTCCTATTCTTGTGGTGCTATATATATGTCCATCAACAACTTCCCAAGAAAGGAACGTTACAAGCTCGAAAACGTTATCCTCGTCGGCTTGATGCCTGGCGGTAAAGAAGCTGATACCACTGAGATCTTTGAATACCTCGATCCTCTCGTTGACGAGTTGATCGAATTCCATGGAGGTGTTCGCATCAAGACCAAAGAAAACCCCTCAGGAGTTCCATACTATGGTGGATTGTTGATGACCTCCTGTGATATACCCGCAAGTCGAAAGGTCTGTGGATTTCTTGCATCCTCAAGTAAATTCGCTTGCAACAAATGTAATACCCAGTTTGATTCCCACGAAGGCAAGAGTACTCCAAACTTTTCTAGAGAGATCGCCACGAATGACTGGACGCCAAGAACACGAGAGTCGAACATGGTGGCTGCTCTCAGGTGGAAGGAGGCAGCAAGTTTGGAGATTCGTAAAAAGGTGGGGCAGGAAGAAGGCTGTCGTTTTTCTTCTCTTCAACGTATACCCAATTATGACGTCGTCCGGCAAGCAGTGATTGACCCGATGCATAACCTCTTGCTTGGAACGTGTAAAAAAATGAATACCCTATGGAAGCTCGACGATAAGGATTATACCCTCATGCAAAAGAAAGCTAACCTTATCCATATACCCGCCGGTTTTTCCGATTTAAGCGGCAAAAGGATTGAGAAGCGCCTTGCTGGCTTCAGGGCTGACCAATGGAAATCCTGGTGCCTGTTATATTCCCCATCTGTGTTGACAGAAAACTGGATTCTGTTCGTTCAAGCCTGTCGTCTTATTATCAAGTCATATACCACTCAGAATAAAGTCGATAAATGCCACAAATTATTGTTACACTCTCACCTTTCATTTTTTTGAAATTCGTCGTAAACCTTAATTTTCCTGATGAACCTTATTTTTCGGTTACACCGTGTAGTTGTCTATTTATCAATAAATCAATAGTTTCTACCATATAATAATTTGATCTTATAGTTTTATCTATAATCATTCTCCTCTTAGTTCAATACTATAGCTTTTATACTTTACTTATTGATCTCATTTATCTATTGCAATTACATTTGCCTTTTATTCTAAACTCTTATATCTACTTTGACTCTGAAGAACTCTTATATTGAAACTCCCTTGGAATCTCTACCCATTGTACCTTTTTCTTACTCTTTTTATTTACACTTTCCATCCAAAGTCGTTCTACTTTTAAAACAGGAACTGGTGCTCATTACTTTTTACCTTTACTTTAACACACACACTTCTACACTACGCCATATATAACATTAGTAGTCACACGTAGGTTTATTTTTGTAGAGAGAGAGTAAAAGCAGAGCAGAGAGACAGTCCTTGAGAATAATTA
>KK076442.1:13735-28195 GCA_000587855.1 Mucor irregularis B50
TAAACTCTTATATCTACTTTGACTCTGAAGAACTCTTATATTGAAACTCCCTTGGAATCTCTACCCATTGTACCTTTTTCTTACTCTTTTTATTTACACTTTCCATCCAAAGTCGTTCTACTTTTAAAACAGGAACTGGTGCTCATTACTTTTTACCTTTACTTTAACACACACACTTCTACACTACGCCATATATAACATTATGTAAACAATTTAACGAAGGGGAGTTGTAACACTTGACCCAAAATAAAAACCTTTAAAATTACAATAACTTTAACAGTGTCTCTACTTAAGTTATCCATTTTGCCTAAAGAGCATTTACTGCTTTAAATTACTTATTCACATACTCACCAACACACCTTGATATAAAATAATTAGACATTAAACCAAAAACAAATAATTGATTTCCAAAGTAATACACTTACCCGTCCGACCAACAAAAAAGATTGATTTATAGGGGGCTTGGCCCTGTTACTTTTAAGATTTACTTTATTTGTTTGATGTCCTTCTTCTTCTACAATGATCATGGCAATATTGTTCACTTTCGAATAAATAAAAAGTCCAGCGACAATAACAACACGTAGTCGGTTAGTGTAAGTGTAGTCAAGTGAATTCCACCAATTATTGATCTAATAAGCTTTGTATTATTCTGCAAAGGCAGTAAAGGGAGTCATGCGCGCTTTGGAAGTAATTCGCAATCGCTTCGGAGAATAAGAAGAACACTCTTGCAAAGGAGTTGGAAGAAGCTATGGAGGCTGTTCAAGTTATCATGGAGATATTACGCGAGCATCACGGAGGTCAAGAGGATCTCAAAGTTGCAAGTAAAATGGTGTACAACATTTTCCGTGACAAAGAAAGAAAAGCGGACACGATTTGAAGAAGGTGGATCTGTGGGCTACTGTCAGACTTTGTACTCTATGAATTATCTAGGACATGGATAGTATCATTGGAAATTATCTTCTGGTGTAGACAGTGCCGTATGGTTACTTTGTTTGAGGTATGCAGTTGCATCAATCATTAAGGGAAGTCACTTTTGTCAGCACAAATTTACCCCACGACGACCAAAGACGATTGAAAAAAAAAAACTTAATAAGATTACCCCACAATTCCACAGAACCAATTGAGGGTGTGCACAAATGCGAAGGACGTAAAGGAGGACAAAAATCGACGCTTATCCAGTTTGCCACCTTCTATTATCCGTGTCCAACAGATTAACCAGAGTAAAATCCGGAATTTCTGTCCCATATCACGATGAACCTCTGCCAAATTAAAATACAAATATCGATTGCATTTGGAAAAATCACGATCTTGGAGAACTCGTTTCATCAGCCATTCCATTGATAATGAGGGATACCACTATCAGCATATTTTGATCCATTTACCAATTTTCAACAAATCATTTGAGGAAGCCAACTCAATATAATTGGAATGAACGGTACGCAACAGGAAGAACTTGATATTATGGAAATGACCAGTGATACCCCGTAGGAAGGAATTACGACGCCAACTTGGAAAGAATTCTTCATCTATCTTCATCAAAATGGCCATATAAATCATAATCAACCAATTCCTCAAGTTGCACACGATGGATCAAACTTATACGAAGATCGTGGATCACAAAACAGTGTCTTCAACCAGGTTGTGCATAATATGGAAAATCTCAATAGATTATTGGAGCAGCAGGCATTGGGAAGTCATACATGTTGAGAAAGTTTGCACATCATCTTTACTCGCGTAATTATTGCTTAGTGAAATTAGCGCCAACTGGCGTGTCTGGTTGCAATATTTATGGTGAGACATTACATCAATTCATAGGAATGACAAACGAACGAAACGAAGTAAACAAATTAAAATTAACTTATCATGTAAAATTACACAAAAAACAATGTTTCTCGTTGATGAATTCGTCATGGTTCTCGAAATATTGCCTTTACTCTGATACAGATTAATGTGATCTTTTATGTGATGGTATGAGTTTTGTCTTTTTTAGTGGTGATGCTGAACAACTTTTCCCAGTAGAAAAGAAAAAAATGAAGAGAATCATTATCTATCCATGGACAAATTTTTGGGCTACTGGAAAGTATGAGACAGCAAAATGACATCACTGAAGGGGTTCAATCTATCTGATCCAGCCTCAAACCACTTAGAGATTTCACAGCAAGCTACACACGAACTGGTCACACATCAAGTTACTCTTGCTTTTGGACGATTACATGGAGAGGAAGAACCTATAATTCCATCCATATACTATCCTATGGAATTTAGTGGCAATAATAAATTTATTGGATGGAGAGACGCGACTTGTAGAAAAACTACAGCTAAAATCGGAGCAACTGTAATGATTACACATTGTTCAGATGTAGAGGGAAGATAGGCAAACGGATTGTTATGCAAATTGTCAGTGACTCAATATCTTTGTGACATTTAGGCACAGGAGGAGTTCATATCAAGTAAAGAGTCCGGGATTGACTGGCTTCGACAGATCCTACAGTTTTATCTTTGAGATGGCCAAACACTCTCATGTCTATGCCATATTACTTTACCCATTTTTGATAAATACTTATTGATGATGCATACCAGTATATTTTTGTGTATAGCGATTATTACCTCTGAGCATAGCTTATATGGCATTAAATAATATTAGCCGACATCTGAAAATTGTGCAATAGCAGCAGAAGTAAAAAAGATATTTCACTGATAATATTGATGAACATATCGTCCGGATGCTCTTAACTGTTCACAGCTCATTCCTGGAAAAGAATTGTGAGGTTTCAGCCTGATGGAAACAAAGCGAGGGTCTGCTTTATCTGATTAAAAGAAACTAAACACTTTAAACTATAACTATAACTTTTACTAATATACTCTTAATATTGGCTGTGCTGGAGGTTATTTGTAAAAAAAAAACTTCATGCAACCATCTTTACTATTAAGGTGCATATAATTGCAAGATTGACAGTTTTTTTTTTTCATCAGGCCGTTAGAGAAATGTTTGCGTGTATCTAAAAGTCTAATACACAATTTGTTCTAACATATATTAAACAGGTCAATAAATAAGCATTATTTTCATTGAAGGTTGTTTGCTCTCAATCGTGGTGACTATCTATTTACGTATTATCACAATTCTAATAATATTGTTCCTATTCAATATCCATAATTTGAAAGACTGAATCTTACGGGGTATACTTTAAAGAATTGTTCTTCTTCTTGAATTAAAAATTAATCGTTTTCCGTTCGAGCCGGATTAAAAATAAGCATTACTGAAAGATGACTTGAATTATATTCATTGTGCAGTGGGGTTATCATATGCAAGTATCGAGATAATTGATAAGGCTTCTATTAAAGAAGGAATGCTTGTTTTTGTAAAATTCGTTATTAATCAAATGTGTGTTGCGTCTGTAATCTGGAACAGTGGTCTTCTTGATAGAAAATGCATACCGTATAATTGTTTCCAAGCATCTGCTATACTACACTTATGGGATAATCACATCTTTTACTTTATAACTGGTTTGGAGTCTCGCATCCTTGGACTCTTCATCTAGTGTGCTTTTCTAACTCGTTTTTTTTTTTTATTGTTTTTACTTCCGTACAAATTCGTTTTATTATTACTTCTTCGAATCAGGAACTAATAATGCTTATTAATTTTTTGCTCATAATTTGTACATTGTACTATATATTATGCCACAAATTTTTCAAGAATGTAGATATCATCTGCCTACAGATTTGGCTAATATTTTTTTTGATTCTTGGAATGTACTAAGATTTCCAAATGGTGTGGTTGTTGTTTGCGATTCTTACACAGCTCTCAACAACAACGCGTAAAGTCGTGATTTTCATGTGTTTGTCATGTGATTGTTCTAGTTGTTCTATGAAGAGACGAGGTGCATAGCTTTCATTGTGAAATACCCTTTAATAATATATGCTCATGTATAATTGATTTTTCATGAAATAAACATAGCCCTTCGAAATTACAGTTTATATAAAACTACGGACAAGAAGTCCGCAATTGTGCGATGTATGATACCATCTCACTTTCTCTATTAAAATTATCTCACTTGTTTAAATATCAATTTATCCTGTACACCTTTTACCAACAACGTGAAAGTTGAGATTACAGCTTATAACAATTTTTTACTTCGTAGTAGTAAGAAGCTGTGCACAAAGCACTTCAAAAAATCGTAATACTTTTTATAGCTTTGAAAATTGCCGGTATGATCGTATCTTTTTTGTCATGAACAAAGCAAGGTTTAATAATAAGTATATTTCGATCTTTTTATCTGTTGCATCCTCCGCATTGTGTTTAAGGTCTCTCGGATCATTTCATATGCAGCTTCAGCATTCCATTCCTCCGTTCCCATCTACCGGCGCTGTATGATGTTCTATCGATTACATTCTCATCAAATGTCGTCATTAACTCCACTATAATATTTAAAAACAAATTACATTCTTTTCCACATTCTTACGATAAATTTATGAATACAAATACCTCGTCCTTTTTTCTACATTTTTTTCCCTTCGTATAGTATCTTCTTATCTAATAAACTATTCTTTAAAATTAATAAACTTTCTTCTGCCTCTACTTCTTCTGGGGGGGGGGTGGAATCGTAAAGAACCTCCCCTGTACCTTCACCCTTTCAAATGATCAAAGCGATAAGCTGAAAGTTGCCGTCGTTGAAAACTCTAGACTTTTTAGAACAAGTTTCCAGTCCTTAATATCCCACTGATTCATTATTTACGTACCAACTTGTTTTGTATTAATAGCAAGAGCTGCGAGAGTGTCTGTACGAGTTACAGCTCAAGACCATCGTCGATACCCAGTATGACTTTGCTCTTACTTTCAAAGCTAAGGAGAACATCAAGGCCACAAAGGATCTCATCATTATCATCTCTCATCTGTGCATCGCTCGCTCAAAGTTTGGTGTGGAGAAGTTGGAGGACCTCGATCCTCTCACCAAACGAGAGCTGGAGAGAACCATCGAGGTCAAGCTCTGCAATCACTTCAATTACAAAAAGTCCTCAAGAGACAGAAGGACTCTCGGTACCATGAGGAATGCCCAAGAGGGAAGAAGATCCCAGCGAGTAGCCTACGTAAGTTGCATTTTACATTGAAAGTAAACACATACTCACTTTCACTTTTATCTAGAAATTGGCTGCTCGCAAAAGGGTTTTTCGTGAGAGGAGTGAGGAGTTGACATCCTACTTGGATGTCAACGGACTCACCCTCTACGACGCCTCGCAATTCCTATGTACTAAATACATGTCTGAGGAGGAGACGGACGACGAGCGATTCCAGGAGAATGAATCTTCTCCTACAAAACTCAAGGTTTTCCAGCCCGCATACAGAAGTGAAATCGTAAGTAGAAAATGTGATAAGTTGAAAATTAATAAGTAATTCTAACCTGCTTCGTTATTTTTAAAGTTATGCGGGTTGGTTAAAATCCTTAACGCCTCATCTGGAAGAAGAAGGGAGCGACTCGAGAGGATTTGCGGTTTCTTCAACATTTCATTATCTAGACTTTCAAATATCATAAAAATTGATACCTTCATATTTTCGCATTGTCTCTGGTTAAACCTCTCAAAGATCACGTGCATGTCACGTTACTAGATGATATAAATACGCTGTAAATGAATAAACTTTACCTTATAATTTTTAAAAAACAAGTCTTATTGAAGCCTTGGCAATACTATTAGTAGTAGAGGTTTCATCCTTCTGTCTGATTAGTAGTGTGCACTCGATCTATATTCCATCTTAAATATATGCTATCCTTCGTTTCCGACAGTTTATCAATGCGTTTTTATATATTATTATGTCATTTTTTGCCAAGAAGATAAGAAAATTGTCTATAGAAACATATCAATATAATAAAAGAAGCTCAAAATTAAAAAAAAAGCAATTTGTGATGTAGTGTGCACACTACTACATATACATAGAATCATGCCATAATTGTATTTAATAATTATCTCAGTTGAAATCACCAGCTAACGCAGAGCTATCATAAATCAATCATAAAATCTTTTATGCTAAAACTCAGTCTTATAAGACATGATGACCTTATAATCGCATACAACCAAAGATCCCTATTAAGATATTAAGATACCAAGATTAAATCTATCATATAAATATGTTGTAGATATTCGTTTAGTTATAGAACTCGTTCAATTTTTATTGTATTAAAAAGGAAGTTTAAACTGCTTGTTTTGTTTTTCTATTTTTTTATTTTATTCAAAACGCAATATCACCGTTCACAGTTATATTGAAGCTATTGCTAAAGTCGTAAACATTCTTCAGTATATGTGGTGAGTCAGTATTAGAAAGTAAGGCTTGCTCGAATTCAGTGGCATCTTCACTATTAAGTCTGTATGCAATTGCATCCACTGTTTCTTCTTCTTCTTCACTACAAGAGCTTTCTACTCCACTGGACTGTTCACTTTCTATACAGTGAGACTAGTTTTAGTATCTGATAATTTCATTGACTTATTTCGAGATTCGCATGATATCAATTTAAGTTCAATCGGTATATGAAAAATCTCATGCAAATAGACGATAGAAAATATTCAATTAATTCCAAAGTGCGCTGATTGCCTTATTTACAATTTTTTATTCAATAGAGACGGTATTGGTATCAAAAAATTTAAAATTACCGTAGAGAGTATTTCGGTATAACATTTTACTGAATTTAATTTAAGTGGCAAATTACGCAATAAAGTAAAGCTGTCCGCAAGGACGTTTTTCTTTCGCACATAGTTCACTTATTATTTTTACTATTTGATGTTTTTCCTAAAAAATTTATACTAAATGCTTTATCCAAATAAGTCAATGTTACACCATTTTTACAAAAGAGGCAGGGAGTTTAGTATAAGTTTTACTAAAAATTAAATTTTTATATCCCAATACCGTCTCTAACCTAGAACAATGATTTCATCAACATCAACAGGTTTTATGTAATCCTCGATGGCAAAGGATTGCCTGAGGCGGTCTTCCATTTCGTCAATGGTCCACGAAAAAGAAGAACCAAGTTTTTTGTAGATTCGATCTACAGGAGGGTACACACATGCATGTGTCATGGTATAGTAGTTGTAGTGGCTGTCTGCGTAACAAAGTACGATTGGTTCTGTACTCTCCAAGACACCATCAATAGGGACAATTAATGCCGAACTGGTCGGGATGCGGCTGTCATGGATCACAAGAATCCTATGATACGCATCTGCGACCAGCTGCGCGCATTCAAAGCCGTTAAATTGATAATCCTTAGGGAGGAACTCATCGTTGTCGCTGCTAAACGCTCCACGCAGTCTTTTCATCAAAGCGACCATATTGAGGGAGGGTAATGAACCTTGTTGCTGATCTTATTTGTTGTTCAGACGCGAGATTGAGTTATATGCGGGGACTTTTTATTTAATAACCATACATATTCACAACTGAAATTGTGCTATACATTTATAAAGTTATGTAGATGCGGGAACTTGGGGAAACACAAAGGATTGACATATTGGGATCTGGGGAAACACAAGAAAAATGATTACATAATATCTGTCATTTGAGAATGACAGGTTTAATTCATGACACCGGGGTCGTGACACCACAAGTAGCGATGATCGCCTTCACCTTCAAGTCACGGAAAGACACAGCGACGAGATTTTCATTAGTGTCCTTGGAGATCGTGGATTTGTAGGATCCATAATCGGTATCAAGAGTCTCAATCATATCCACAACAGGCATACCAGTTGGCCAATATGCACGTTTGGCAACCTGCATTATGGAATACAATCCATTACCTCTCAACTCTCTTGCCATCTTTGGTGAGCCAAACCAAGAGTCAGCAACAATCGTTCTACCTTCGCGAAGAGCAGGAGCACGGAGGAGAGGATCGCCACAGAAATCCAAACGAGTGATAATGGCGATTACATTATCAGCGACCGTCTTGTATTCTTGTCCGATTGGGTGTGGCTTTCTAGGAACACCTTCTTCAGATTAGGCAAAGATTTGCCAAGCATAATATGTACTTTCATCAACGCACAAGTACTTGCCAGGTACCATAGTAGTGTACACGTGGTCGTTGAGAGCAACAAGGAAAGACCTAAAACCTGATACAAAGGATCTTGATCGAAGCTAAGAACATCACGAGTTAATATCTTAAGGTTCACAAACGCATTGTATACACTTACAGATCACCGTTTGGTACACAGAAGATGTGGTGCTTTGAGATAATCTTAAAAAAGCAATTCCTCTTCTTGTAATCACTGAAATCTATGTTGAGATAGTACGGGCAATCGCCCTTTCTCCAGTAAAAATTATGATCATCCAGAGCATCAACCAAGTCAAATACTCGACCCAATCCAAAGCAATCCTGTTGCTTTCATTGTTGCTGGTAGAACCACTTGCTGTATGTGATCGCAAGGGAGGAAATGGAGGAAGTATTTGGCAGGAGAAGCGCAAGCGAATCCGTTCAAATTTGTGGATTGACTTCTAGAAAAGCAGTTCGAGGGTTGGCAGCCCTTTCATCGATGGTGGCATCGCCTTCTTCCCACCAGTTTTCATCGCGGACGGCTTCCTTGGAATCTTCATCTCCCGGAAGAGGATCTTGAATAGCATCGTCCAACAAGTCGAGATCACCCATGTCGTTAGCGCCAGTTATTACTTTTGCTGTTGTCTAACGCGAGTAGTGCGTTGAGGACGTTCCCCTTCAAACTTCAAACAGGTCAACAACAAGTTGAACGTTTGCTCGGATGCAGCATCGAACTTAATTCTACCAAATGACCGTGTTGTGATCTGACTCTATAGAAATTCCTTCCCAATAAAGAGTATATCTGTCATATATGTCATAGTAAGATGAGCTATCAGTTATGACTATTAATAGTGTACTATAATAACCCTTGGCAATAACCGATAAAAGGAATAGCTCTACTAAAGTAAGCTAAAGCCTATGATATGATGTAAATAAACCCTAATATTAAAGGTAACACAAGACTATGCACTGACATTGAGATTGAAAATCTACTTTGAATATCCGCATATATAACATAGAAGTTATACTAGTATAAGTCAACACGTAATGCACATAGCAGATAGTTAATAGTATAAATACCCATCATCTTAGTATCTTAATAAAGGACATCGTATAAACAGTCTCAAAGTATATACTATTACTTTTTATTTATCATAATTCTACAAGATGTCCTCTCCTCAAAATAATAACCAAAATGAACCTACCTCTTCCTCTCCTCGTGGTACTGCTGCCTCAAAAATTGCTGCTCCTGCTGTGGATCCTTTCGTACCACAACCTAATGATGCTGACATGATGGATGTTGAGATGGAGGACTCTGGTTCTGCTACTACTTCTGTGATTCAAGACAATTCTGCTCCATTGGATGAACCTACTGTTCTGCAAGCAGCTAAGGATGACATGGCCGACAAGAAAAAAACACTATGATTCTGCTCTCAACAAGTACCTAACTTTGTCCATGGTTAACCCTATGTCAAAGAAGGCTAAAGAAGCAAATGAGGTCAAAATCAAGCATTTGCAACTCTTTCAAGAGGCCGAACAAGTTGTCAAGTCTCTCACCAATGAATCTGATGTGAAGGCCAAGGTTGAAGTACCTGCTGAAAAGAAAACCCACTCTTCTGTTCTGGTTCCTGCAAACATGCCCTTCCTTCAGTTGTGTACTGATACTGAGATTCCTAAGCCAGATAAAGAGGTGTTTAACTCTGTCTACGATTTCTTGTTGGAGTTTAGAACTATCTTACAAGCAAACAAGGCGAACATGGATGATGACTGGGAACGTCTTCTACCTCTCTCTTTGAGTCAAGATGTCCGTTCTTGGTACGAAGACAAACTCAAGGACAAGTCATATACTTGGAAAGAAGGTGAGAACCTGATCTTGGATTACTATGACACTCCATTTAGAAAGTTTTTGAATAAGATTCGTGTCTTCAATATGGAGCAAGGTCCCGATGAGTCTGTCCGCGCATATGGTGCTAGGTTTCAGAAAGCCCGTCGTCAAGCCCAGATGGAGGATGGTAGTCTTCTCGTTCTTTGTTTCTGGTTCAACTTGAGAAAGCAACTCAAGGAAAGAAGCTTGATGTCCCTCAACAGTGCTAATTATACTAGCATACCTGGAAAGCTTGAGGATATGATTACGCTGATCTGTTCGATCTCTACTGATTCATCTGCTTTGATGACCAACCCTGGTGAGAATGAGCATGCCCTGGCTGCCTGGAAGCAATACGCTGAGCATAATGGTGCTGGTGCTGGTTCGTCTTCCTCTTCTGTGTCTTCTCGTGCTAAGGGCAAGAAAAGAGTCTTCTCCGGTGAGAACCGTGGCAATCAAGGAAGAAATTCTTCCGGTGCTGCTAGTGGTAGTGGCAAGAAGCAATGGACGTTCAAGCAGGCAATGAAGGACAAAGTTTGCTTTGAGTGCAAGGCTCCCTGGGAGAATGGCCACTCCTGCCCTGGTAAGAACAAGCACCGTTCCGAGGCGAAGGTGTCTCGTATGGCCATCCGTTCCTCTCGTGGTGCTCGTATTTCCTCTGGTGGACAGAAGAATTGTTCTTCTGATGTCTTTGTCTTGGAGGATGAAGACAACTCTGACCAAGCCAATATGGCACTTGATTGTAAGTACAATAAAAATGATATGGTTATCAAACGAGATTTAAAGAATATGAATTCTAATATTACCTTTCTTATCCTTGTAAATTCTATTAGAGCCAATTCGTTGTTGGATTCTGGTGCTATTTCTAGTTCTGTGGAATTTAGTTTTTGCAAAAGGAATAGCCGAACTACTTTATATCCCAATCCAGAACGCAGTCCGAGATGGGCGTGTTCGAGAGGTTTTTCTCATTTTTCTAATAAAATTGAAAGTGTATTTTTTAAAGATTGAATTCCATCTTCAATTTCATCCAAAGCAATAAGTGATCTATTTTCTTCAGCAAAAAAGCGGTTGACTTCTTTGTTAAGCATTGGGCATCTTCCAAGAGAGCAGAATTATCAGTTCCTTTTTCTTTACCTTTTTGTTTGAATTTTTTTTAGCAATATTTATCTTTTTACTGAAAGAGAATGGAATAACCATTACTCGAGATATAAGGAACATGTGTTTACATACACCAACAGAGTCAGGTCAGGAGCAAGAATGGACGTAGTTATTCTCAATTTTGATTTCATATATGTATGTTATCAGAGTCAGGATTAATGATTTGCAGGTGAATGTATTGTCAGAAACAGTTGTTATCATCAATGAAGCTTCTTGTATATTAATGAAGTCAGCAGTGGATTTTTTTTTCTTTTCTCTAGCATTCAAAGCAACAGGTCTAATACCAATCAACGTCTGGAGAGCTTCTTGTCTATAATCTAAAATCACTATTTGGGATAACATGTACACCAAAGCAGTGATTTCAGTTTGTGAGCAATCAATCATGATGCGATTGACATTTAGAGTAAAATTATTTTCAACCAGGTAGACCATTCAACCAAGATATTAGTAACTTCTTTAGCCATAATACAGAAACAGACAGGGACACCCTTTATGCTGATTTTGTTTTCGACGACAATGGTGAATAAGTAAGCATCTTTTTTGGGATCAACAAATAATTTACACGTTTGAGTGTACTATTAACACACTATTTGATGTGTCTACGCGAGTTGACACACAAAAAATAAAGGAACTAGTAATAACTAAACGGCAATAGCAAAACAATTGAACTTTTTATTACTGCAATTGATATCAGGGTATTTATACTAATCTATTTAGACAACGCTTATCGATGACAGTGACGGTTAACGCGAGATAAACAGTGTAGCTTTGTATTATAAAATGATCGCTGTGTTTGTAATTCGAACAATGAAAAAAATTTATTGTTAAAGACCGTAACAATGATCTATTACTGGCCAATAACAGCCCACAGTTTGACAGATCTGATCTGCGACAATATAAATTTATTTAGATAAAGTCACATTCTGGGGACTGTGCGCGTATACAAGTCCAGTGTCATGTTTACTATGACTGAGGTGTGTGTGCTCACAACATTGCTCCCTGTCAGAATGTTACTTAATCTATAAATTTATTGCGTATAGGTGAAACGTGGTTTATGTAAAATTGTTTTATGCAGCGGTGTATTTTGTTGTAATATGATTGGAGCGGAACTGTTTATCTTTTGTATATTGTATATTAGTTATATAGTTAATTTATGCTGTTAAGTTTTGATGGTATACAAAGAAAAGAAGAGGAGGTATCATGCCTGTAATGATATGTTAATGAACACCGGTAAAAACCCTTATATAAAAACCAAGAACTGGAAAAAATTTAAATATCTCTTTTAAAGGGAAAAGGTAGTTGCATTAAATATCGTTGCATTGTTTTCTAGTAGTTTTATGATGATGGTGGTATATTCTATTTTGGGTATGACGATCCTTTTTTTTTAGGATCACTATTATTTTGGATTCGCTAAATTGCGTTGAGATACACGTTGTGGTCTTGTTTTATCTGAGCTATTTTTACCACTATGTCTGTTACGGTCAGCTTTTTTACGGGTCGCATTGTTTATTGTAGGTGGTAGAGGTGCATTTTTGGTACTAGTAGAGGTATTACCGTTACGGCGTTTCCAATATAACTCAATATGATATTTAGAATCAAAATCTTGTGTGGATTGCCAAGTATGATCTTCAGGTTGGTCATATCCTGGCCAATGTACAAGGTATTCATAATTTCCTGGTGTTCCTCGATGGTTAATAATAGCGCGAATTTCGTAATGTCCTTCTTTGATAATATTCTGAGACGCAGTATTTGCATTAATTAATTTAATATGGTGCGTAGGAACATCACGTGAGAGGAGGTTATTATCTTGATCAACTAAGATATAAGATTTGTTTTTGGTATAACCTTTTACAGTAAAAGGGCCAGTATAGCGTTCGTCTAATTTTGATGCACGATTAACGTTGATGATCATCACAGTACTACCGATTGGGTACATTTCTGTAAGTACTCGATGAGACTTTGTGAATTCTGCATGTTGTTTATCTTGTGTTTCTTTTAATAGTTTTGTGATTTGGGGGATAACTACCTCCTGAGCGAATTTGAGGCGATCTTCAATAATTTTTGTGTCCGCTTTTTCGGTGCTTAAAGTTGGTTTAACTTTGGAATAATCTTCAAGACCATTTGGCTGTCTGTTGAAAATAATTGAATATGGGCGAGATCTGTGGATTTTGGAGTACTTCATATTCATTGCAAGTTGAATAGGGTTGAGGTATAAGTCCCAATCATCATGTTTTCCTTGCAGCATTTTTATGATACTGGTTTTAGCGACACCTACCATTCTTTCACATAGTGAGTTGCCAAGTGGATTGAAAGGTAAACTACAGCGTTTGTCAATGCCTGAAAGGCGTATAAGTTGTGTTACGATATCATTAGAGAACTCCGTCCCATTGTCTACGCTTATGACTTTAGCCCATCCGAATAGGCAAAAGACGTTAAGTAGTTCTTTGGCGACTGATAAACTTGTTTTGTCTTTTAATGCGCGCAATATTGTGAAGCGACTGAAATGATCGACCATTACTAGCATGTAATTATTACCGGATGCTGAAGTGGTATGAAATGTTCCTAAATCTAAAGACCAATGGTCTAATGGTTGATCTGGTAAAATACTGCGGTATGGATGGTATCCTATTTTAGCTATATTATAGTGTGAGCATGCATCACAGTTTGATACGATTCTGTGGATATCTCTACGCATATTTGTCCAATGCATTTTATAATCATTATGGATAGTTGCTTCTACAGCACTTATTCCGAAATGTCCATTTAGATGTGCTTTATTGATAATGTCGTCTCTTTCTTGTGGAGGTGGCGTTATGTAATCTGCATATTGAAGTGCACAGACGATTTTCGCTGGGCGATTTGTTTGCTCTAAATTGAGACGATTTGCTTGGGAAGCCTGAGTTAAATTATTATTTGTAGGGGTAGCTATGTTAATTGCGGTGGGTACAACAATATTTCTTTTGAACAATTCAGAATGATCTTTGATTGCTTTTTTATAAAAGGTGGATGATATTTTCAGTTGGGGTGTTAATTTCTGTTTGCGTTTATTACGCATATTAAAAGGTTGGTTAGTCTTCTTAGAAGAGGGGACAAGGTGTGACTGTGTTGCTTCTTTTAATTGATTATTTTGCGTATGAGGTTTATTTTTTATTCTTTTTGTTATAAACGATGAGGTATTTTCATCAACTAGTTTACCCCCTTGCAAAGAACTGGACTCATCTTCGCGTATTAAGCGACTACTAAGGTCAGCAATGACGTTCATGTGCCCAGGAATATGTATGATGGAATATGAAAGGGAGAATAAGATTTCGTAGTATGTAAGCAACAGGTGGTTGGGAACTTCACACGAATGTAAATATACTAACGATCTGTGATCACTTAATAGAGTGAAGTGTTTGTTAACGAGCCATTTTTGGAAGCGAATGAAGCAATGGG
>KK076443.1:7619-61466 GCA_000587855.1 Mucor irregularis B50
GAAGATTCAATAACGACGCTGTGGTGATGCTTGAATCAAGCGCTGCAATAGCTGTTCCTGCAGCTTGAAAAGTTGGTAGTGTTTTTTGACGATGACTTAAGGAAAAGAGATAAGAAAGTGAAGGTAAAATTCTACTATTATGGAACCACATTTTAGGCGTTCAAACAACGAGGGAAAGTAGGGGCTATTTGGCAAGAAGCACCCGCCCATTATTCCAGATATTGTCATGGAACGACCATACAATGATATCTTCATTACATTACACAAGTAGGAAAAGCGTAAAATTCGGACCAAGAAAATCTACTCTTCTTCTTGAATAAATCATTCTTCTCCATAATCACCCTTTCTCTTGTATCAAGTAATCTTCTGTTCTTGTCTAAAAGTCATCGAGCCCTGACACAATACGTAGTTTAACTATTCAACCTTTATTCTTGAAGCGCAAAATGCATTAATGCGCCCACATCAACACTATTTTACAATAGTATAATAATTAGTTCAGATCTAGCAACCATCAGCAATACAGGATCAAAAAATATATGTTTGCTTTAATTCTATTTACGACTATTTTAATCTTTATCTCGTATCATATTATATATAATGAATTTAGGAACATGATTTGGCTTGAAAGATTCAGCCTGTAATATTTGTTGCGCTGTTTTCACAGCAGATAGCTCTGAAGCATATCCAGGCAGAATCCCTCAGGCACTCCCAGCCATCATAAAGTTCATCCCACGTCAGTATCAACATATGCGTTTTTTCCGATAGAGTGAACAGTTCCATTTAACTGGGTATTTCTCGCATGTGCAAGCATATAGGGATTATTCTACAAGGTCGCTTTGAAAAAGAATATGCATCCATTCTTGGGTGATCGTTAATTGAACTAAAGCGCGTAGTTTTTTATATTCGACTGCTTATTTGTTGATATAATAATCAAAACATTTTCCGCTCTCTTTAGATAAATAGGAAAAGACTGGAAGCTTTTCAGATTATCATCACAATTTCATTGGTTGGTCGATCCTGCATTGACAAATCAAATACCTCTCCTTGGTTGCATTTTTTCTGTTCTAACAAACGAAAATCTTTTACATATGATAAACGATGTCTTTTTATTTACAAGCAAACGACCTTAAAAAGATATAGATATAGTTCTGTTATTCCAGAGTAAAATAGAGTTTGAGCTTGGTACGTACACATATAATATAAACAGTGGTAAATTGATGTAGAGAATGATTACAAAAAAAATAAAATAATCAGTGTTCGTGGAAGCCCTAACGGTCTTTTGATTCAACTCCCTCCAATCGCATGCTCGTCGGAATTACCGTGGATGTGCGTGGACAATTTATGCGACTATGATAGCATTTTTATTATAAAGTGCGTTAATTTTTAAAACGCCTCTGTTTCAATTTTATTTTCTTGATCATAATCGCAGATCAGTGTAATAATTTCGAAGATGGCCTGTACTCATTGAGCTCATGATGGTTCTATATAGGTCTCTTGGGATAAATTATGAAGTTTGCCGCCAATATATATGTTGTTTGAACAAAGAGTCTTGATTAAAATCTTTCATTCTTCATATAAGGAGCCTTACAGGAAGATTTGTAGGCATGAAAGTGGCTGCTCACGGAGTAACAAAACCTTCGGCCAATCAAATTGCTTCTTTTGGGTCTCCTGTCGGAAATAGAAATATGTTATGTAATCTGCCCTTGTTTCATTCCTTGGGCTCCCCCACTGTAGCCCCAGCTTAAATTTTTAAATACCGATCATCTTTGAAGAGTTTGAACTCAAAACTTTTATAATAAAAAGTAATAACGCAGCATCAATAGTTGTTTATAAACATGTTAAAAATACTTCTTGATGCTGATAACTAAAAAATATTAATTTTTGGGCGAAGTGAAAGCTCTAAGAAACTGGTCAAAAAACGGCGTTTTAAAAATTGACGCATTTTAGTAGATATTAAATCTCCAATCTCTTGCAGGATTTTCTTTGAAATATTTTAGCAAAGGGTTAGCACCGTTTGGAATCTTGAATTCAGAGAACTTGCGTGGAAGGCTAATATTTAATTTATCACTCTCACTACTTGATTTTCCTTTTTCTGCGTAAATTTTCTGTCCATAATTGCGTATATATGTAAATAAAACATAAATTTACTAAGAAGAGGTAAAATGATACAAACCTGCATTCTTTGAACGGACTCTTGTTCCATGCAAGCACTCTGTTCAATAGACAAAGAAGTTGCTGTTATTCTTGATTGCTTCATTAATGATTCCGTATTCATTTGCAATCTGTGCGTAAGTTCTTGCTTGGAGAAAGTTCATGAACTGCTTTTTTATGGTATCATTGGTATAAAACTCGCGTAAGCGTTTGCAAAAGCTGGCTTGAAGAATTTGAGTAGGTGAGGAGTCTTTGTAAGTTTGCAGGTCTCGAATAAGATTTTCGTAAAGTTTACTAGCGGAATTTTCCCAAATGTCGTCGGCGCAGTAATGGAAGTAGCTGTCGATCACTGCTTTGTAGTTACCCCAGTATTTCGCTGCATCAATCAGTAAGCCATCCGTCAACTTAAGCTTCAGTCTAGTCTTGTCATTTATCTTTGTGTCTCCCTTAAACTTTAACAGCTTGGGTTTACTTATAGTAGAAGACATCTCACTTTCTTCTTCACTTTTCTCTTCATCACTGTCTCCTTCTTCGCCTCTGCTGTCATCTTCGCTTTCTCCACGCTCATTTTTCTTTCCTATGCCCTTCTTTCTTGCTCTTTCCGCAGATTCGTTTTTTCCATCAAACTTTCTTTTGGTGTTTTTATTTGCACTTTCCAAAACTATGACTCGTCCATTGTCATAAGTGTTGAACTGGTTCTCAATTGAGTATTGAATATTTGCTTTGGGTGCCTGTGTTGGGACTTTGAATTGCTGATGATTCTATTTTTGTCAAAGAAAGTGAAGAAGAAAGTGGATTTCATACATTCGGGATACTTGAGAGCATACCAAATCCATTACAAATACTCTTACAGAGTAACCTAAAGTCATAAGCATTTTTGAGAAGACAGTTACATACTACTCTTTTGCTCTTGTTCTTACCACCAATTAAAATACCAAATATGGGGATGTCAAAAGGACAATCTTCTCGAAGCAAGAGGCCTATCTCGTCCTTCATTAAATTACATAATTTTATAAAATCTGGGTGATGGTGAGAGCCTTCTTTGACCTGATTGGGTCCCTTGACTTCAACGTGCAGCAAAGGATGTTCGCAATCCTTATACAGAACTTCGAATTTCAACTCTTCCTTTTTTCTTCTGATACGCTTTGCTTTCTTAATTCGAACTTTGATTAAAAAAATTGTAAATACCATTTCAACATTTGCATCCATTCATGTGCTTACTCTTCGCCATTCTCTTATTTTCGCGTATGTTTGCCCAGAGAAAGAAAAAGCTTCTCAAGCAACGTTTGGAGAAGATCAACATTAACCTTGTTTCCCTACGTTTGGTAGTCAATCAATTTGATAAAAGAGCTCTCCGTAATTCTGTGAACACTAAATAGGCGGTGCTACTATTTATAGACGCACTTCTTTAAGCTGGCAGAAGAACCATGTAGTTGATAGAACAGCGTAGATAAGGGAAATCGCCCAAATAGATCCGTAACCTCGGACAAGGAGTTCCAGTAGGTATGCTCCTCCTTTCACGCCTTCCTTGATCAAGTTCCCCGAGCGGCCGCTCTTTCTGATGCCATCCACTTGCTTTCTCTTCACCGTCGGCCAAGGATACTTTTATCCAACTCAATAATTCAATTTATCAATCGTGATCTTGTGGTCCTGAGGGAGGTACATGTTGACAATATTGAGGATTTCTTGCTCTGACATAGGACTTGTAGTTGCACTGTGTTCGTGTGAAGGGAATATTAACTTCATTAAATCAAAGACTACTTTTTTACAAGTAAATGGTGTTTCCAATCTTACCAGCTTAAGATACCCTACTTCCCACAGTACTCTCTAAAAAAGTAGCACAATACATAAAGTGCGTCAAGACTTTAAAGAATCTAATGTCTTGAATGGTGTACACTATCGGATGTATAAGAATGTACTTGATGTAGGGAACAGATTCTATGTGTGAACGTTCTTGAAGGTGGAGTTATGCGATGACTAAAAGGAGAAGAAAAAAAGGATAGAAAAGTAGAACGAAACATATTTGTGATTGATATTTATAATTAAAGAGTGATTTATTGTTGACTAAACAATCATGTTTATTCGGGTAACGGACACTCACCATTATTATATTATCTCATTGTTCGAAAGAAAATCTGCGTGGATAAAGACTAATGGATATGCATATAAAGACAATAAACTTTTCAACTATTAATGCATTAATAGAATTAAAGCCCGGTCAAAGAGTGATAACAAAAATATAATGGCATTTCCTATTTTGTTCTTACGTCCTAGAAAAATAAAATACAACGTTGAAAAAGCAGAAGTATATCTCTTCTGATTTTTTTTTTTTTTTAGGACATTGCAGAGAGTTGTTGTTGTTGTCATTTTTTAACGTCGGTGCATACAGATGGAAGTTCTAAAGGGGGACCAATTGAACAGAGTTGGCGACTTGTTTTTGAAATAATTGATTCAACTTTCCCTGAACATTCATTACCTTTGGGCTTACTTGAGCAAAATATGAAAAAGTTATTTCAGTTATCCGATTATTCCAACTAAAAAATTTGGCGTATCGTCAAGTCAAAGATAAAAAAATGCCACATATGTATACGAGCAAGATTCAAAATCAAGAGTATGTGTTGTATTTAAGTGACTGATTTTCGTGTATCAATTTGTCAGTAGTTTAGTATGGGAGTCTTTATCCACACAGATTTTTTTGGATAATGAAATAACAAGTCTCCAACTTGATTGTTCAGTCAATAATTAATCATTTCCTTGGCTCTTTCGTGATAAGCTAGCTTATATTTTTATAAATATTGACCACAAATGTGTTTCTTTCTTCTCTCTTTTCTTTTCTTTTCTAATTCTAATATTTCCTCTATCTTGAACGTTTACATATTGGATTTTTCCCCACATTAAGTGTATTCCGAATAAATTCAGTGGTGTACATACATACGCGATGCAAGACTTCAACGGCCGTATAGAGGTTCGGTTTTTCCGCGTTCTTTACCTTTTCAAAAAGGCACTGATTGAAGACTTCGGGTGATAGGCGTCACCTAAGACGAAAAGGAGTGCCACAAAAGAGGCAAGATCTCTGTTTGGTTGCTAAAGTAAACCCATGTGGATGAGGACTCACAAGATTGTATTATGTAGGAACAAGCTAAAAATATGAAGAAGTTCGTAGAAATGAATCTCGACACTGAAAGCTCAGCTCTTTTCTAACTACGGATGGTTTCCATATTTTGCATTATTGACATTGCTCTATAAAATTATAGATGAGTCAATTGGATCAAAGGAGAGAAGGGGTAAAGTAGGACGAATACCTGATCTATCAGTCTTGGTGAAAATGGACAACAATACAGCGATGCCTTTTACCTTTGAAGTGAAAAGTCCCATACGTATGCAAATGAATAGCTGTCAGAATCCTGACTTTGTAAAGTTGTGTAACATTTTAGAGAACGAACTGGATCATATGGGTAACATCGACGACAAAGTTGTGTATGGGTTGTTAGTGGAAGGTAATGCGTACTTATGTGAAATGTATTATATGCTCTCATCTGATTTAATTTCTTAGGCTGCAGTGCAGAATTGTATTGCATGGATTTGAACTATGTACTATAAAACCTACAGACTCGTGATGATTAGCCGATTCTGTTTTCCAACAACTATACATGATATCCACATCCTTACCAATACCTTCCGTCGGTTAGACCATCTTCAGGTTTGTAAATTTGTTTATTCCTTTTAAAATCATAATAACTCACTTAACACCACGGTTGAAAATATTTTAAAAGAATCCAATAAGCAACATGAAGAATACAACACTACTCCTGTACGAATCTCAAATAAGACTTTGATCAGTTTCACTTCGCCGCAAAAATGATTTTTTTATATAATAAAATACTGACCGGTCAAAATATATCACTTCGTAAACTCTTTCCATACTAGCCTACATATATTCCCATAAACATTAAGCAGAATTTTACTT
This sequence comes from Mucor irregularis B50, assembly GCA_000587855.1. NCBI lineage: Eukaryota > Fungi > Mucoromycota > Mucoromycetes > Mucorales > Mucoraceae > Mucor > Mucor irregularis. Next base: position 13,738 of record KK076443.1, read on the forward strand.
CCTTCGGATTTCTGGATTTTCATCCCCCTCTATGTATGTAAAAAATTAGTAAATTGAATCAATACCTTTTTTGAAGTGTACTTTAAATAGACCTGGAGATGCCTTCCATTGAAGACTTTCCTAAGCCCACCTCATCTTTATTTAAATCCGTACAAGGTTTCTTAACTTTTATTACCAAAGCACAATTCCTGGATTCAGAGGTTTCACCCTATGCACCATTCAAAATTTGAAGAAAATTTTGTATTCAACTTGGGAACAGCAGATTTTGTTTTTAGCTCAGATGCAGTAGCTAAAAGCATTTCGAGTATGTAGTACTGTATAACTTCGGCTGCACAAGCAAGAAAGAGGAAAGCTGCCGATTGGAACCGCGTACACCCGATTATGACAGGCCGATAATATGGACAGCCTTTTCTCCATCTTTTCATCCTTGTGAAGCTCGTAGATTGCTCTATATCTATGGTATCCATACTATATCTGCTAGTTTAAAGGAAGAGTTTAGACCAAGTTTTCAGTTGTTGACCACTTTTCCTCCAACGATATTTGGTTGTTTAACTCATTCTATATTGCCAATGCTTTTAAGTACATTTGGACCTCATTTTCGTCAGCCTGGCAATCGGAATAAATGATACAACGCTCTAAAGCTGTAGTTATCTATTGCCGTTAATACAGTGGGTGATGGCGTCACATCTGTACTTTGTTAATACTTGGACAAAAGCTTTTGACAATGTAACATTTAATGCGTACTGATAAAGGTATGAAAATATTCTGACGAGAGGAGCCGCCAACAACGAAATCGTTAAGAAGCTTGGGGTCGCCTTGGTAAAGGAGGTAAAGACACAGCTCGATTTTCCCCAGACAGATTACCTTCAAGTACTTGACATTCTCGAAATAGCAGCAAAGAACTGCCCCAAACTAATTTTTTTTACATACGTAAATGACGTGCTGATTTGCAAAGATAAAAAAACTTGTGAAGAATCTGCGAAAGACCTTGAGCAAAACAAGGCGAAACACTAGGTCAAGTACACGAGAATATCAGTGTACACAGGAACCATTCATAGGTACGTACGTATACAGTCTTTATAACAAGGATTTTTGGAATAGGACATGATGGAAAAAAAAACAATTGTTGGTGCTTCTTCCCATCAAGAAAAATCACTTTTCGAAGAAAAGAAGAGCAGCCCTATTCCAACTATAGATAATTTCCACATGATCAAGAGATGATTAGGCTCTAGCGTACTTGAAAATATAATCAAGTCAATGGGAGTAGTAGACTTCACGATATAAAATCAAGTTTTAATGTCTTTGTTACTTGTAGACTATCTATGTTTCTTTTCCGCCATTTGTGGTAGATACGTTTAGCTAACTGCCCCAAACTAATTTTTTTTACATACGTAAATGACGTGCTGATTTGCAAAGATAAAAAAACTTGTGAAGAATCTGCGAAAGACCTTGAGCAAAACAAGGCGAAACACTAGGTCAAGTACACGAGAATATCAGTGTACACAGGAACCATTCATAGGTACGTACGTATACAGTCTTTATAACAAGGATTTTTGGAATAGGACATGATGGAAAAAAAAACAATTGTTGGTGCTTCTTCCCATCAAGAAAAATCACTTTTCGAAGAAAAGAAGAGCAGCCCTATTCCAACTATAGATAATTTCCACATGATCAAGAGATGATTAGGCTCTAGCGTACTTGAAAATATAATCAAGTCAATGGGAGTAGTAGACTTCACGATATAAAATCAAGTTTTAATGTCTTTGTTACTTGTAGACTATCTATGTTTCTTTTCCGCCATTTGTGGTAGATACGTTTAGCTTTTTTAGACGTGCATATACAAGCAAGTTATAATATCCTACATGATACGGCTGTTAACTATTTACTTGTCATATTTGAACCATATAGATATATAATAGTATGATTGCTCAGTTATAATATAATTCATGTTATCTAAATGGTTTGGTATTCACAAGGCTGAAAAGTTTGCCTTGACGGCCTAAACTTCACATATTACAAGTCCTATTATATACAATATTACTTATTTTTTGTGAAGTCAAAAGATGGTGTATGCGACGAAGCTTATCCTGGAGAAGTATAGAATAGTAATGGAAAGTTTACCATCACGGATCGTCTGGTACATAAATTTATATCATCTTGAAAAGCCTGACATTTTATGTAGCTAGTACCTATGCTGCACATTGACACCGCACAAGGCACATTCTATCCTAGAATAGGTCACTTTAGGAGCGAAATCAAAGGGATATACATATATTAGGATCTATTGTCATTTCTTTTTCGCTACTGTGGTAGAATAGTACAGTGCAGATTGTACTTTTATTAACTCTAGACCTTAACCTTTCAAAGATTTAATAATTTATGGACTTCAGATAACAGAAAGACGATAAATTCTAGTAAACAAGTGCTGGTACGATAACGATTGATGTAAAGGTTCTTGTGAACAGCTTTCTTTTTAAAATGGTCATTAAAATGACAGATCTTTGTTGATACTTGAATCCTATTTGAAACGCGAGATGATCTTTGTAATACATAGTAGGTGAAAGTAAGCTGCTTCTTTTTCATTAAGAGCAGTACTCAAGATTTATTAACAAAAATATAATAGTTCAACTTCCTTTTTAGAAATTCCTTACCGAGGTATGCATCCTTCAACGGTGCTTGAATCGGACGCGAATAGACTTTTGAAACATGTGTATTTTACGTACACACTTTTCTTTTTCGCTACTGTGGTAGAATAGTACAGTGCAGATTGTACTTTTATTAACTCTAGACCTTAACCTTTCAAAGATTTAATAATTTATGGACTTCAGATAACAGAAAGACGATAAATTCTAGTAAACAAGTGCTGGTACGATAACGATTGATGTAAAGGTTCTTGTGAACAGCTTTCTTTTTAAAATGGTCATTAAAATGACAGATCTTTGTTGATACTTGAATCCTATTTGAAACGCGAGATGATCTTTGTAATACATAGTAGGTGAAAGTAAGCTGCTTCTTTTTCATTAAGAGCAGTACTCAAGATTTATTAACAAAAATATAATAGTTCAACTTCCTTTTTAGAAATTCCTTACCGAGGTATGCATCCTTCAACGGTGCTTGAATCGGACGCGAATAGACTTTTGAAACATGTGTATTTTTATAAATAAATCAAATGAGTTTACAAAAATAGGGGGCGGTATTTTCTTTCTTCTTCTTTACTTTTCTTTTCAACAGCAACAACAACAATGTCCAACTTTGACTCTATCGCTATCAAGAATAACATTATTCCTCACGAAAAAAGTGATTTTGTGTACACTTATGGTACTGCCGGTTTCCGTTCAAAGTATGTATCTTCTTCCCCTTTATTTCTTCCAAAGTGGTTCTAACTTAATTTTCTTTTCTAGTGCCAGCGTATTAGGTTCTGTTATGTACAAAGTCGCCATCTTGGCCACCTTGCGTTCAAAGAAGCTTAATGGCTCTACTATTGGTGTCATGATCACCGCTTCACATAATCCTGAAGAGGTAAATATATAGAAAAAAAATACTAGTTAGGAAAAAAGGAAAAGAATGCAAGCTTACGTGTCAAAACACTTGTTATACAGGACAATGGTGTCAAACTTGTTGATCCTCGTGGTGAAATGTTGGAACAATCTTGGGAGAGCTACGCTACTAAGCTCGCTAATGCTAATGATGGTGAAACTCTTCTTCAAGTTGTCAATGACGTTGTTGCCCAAAATAAAATTGATCTCGAGATTCCTGCTAATGTCATTTATGCATATGATACCAGGTAAGTTGTATTTATTACGCGTTGAAATAAGTATTCTCAACTGTGTGTATGGGATCCACTAGACCTAGTTGCCCTGAATTGGTAAAGTGTCTCGAACTCGGACTTAAGGTTGCCGGTGCCAATACCACCAACTTTGGCCTTAAAACTACCCCTATGCTTCACTATCTTGTTCGTTGTATCAACACTGCTGATACTAGCGATGCTTATGGTGAACCCACTGAAGAGGGTTATTATAAAAAGTTGACTTCTGCCTTTGCAACTGCTGTTGTGAGTATACTAGTTTGGTTGTAAATGATATTTAAGTGATATCTAATCAATTTCATCTAATGTATGTAGAAGGGTAAACCTCGTTTGTCAACTTTGCATGTCGACTGTGCTAACGGTGTTGGTGCTCCTAAACTTCGTGAAATGATGAAGCATATTTCTTCTGATGTTTTATCTGTTGATGTTGTGAACGACAACATCACTGCATTGGGACAATTGAATAAGAACGTGAGTGTGCTCAACTTGACTGGTTTATTTTTAATTGTTGGAGAAAAATTCATTTATTTATATTTATTTATTTATAGTGCGGTGCTGATTTCGTCAAAACCCAACAACGTGCTCCTCCTAGTATTTCTATCTCTGCTGGTGATAGATGCTGTTCATTTGATGGTGATGCTGATCGTATTGTATTCTACTACGTCACTGCTGATGGTACATTCAGACTCTTAGATGGTGATAAGATTGCTGGTCTTGCCGCAGTCTTCATCTCTGACCTCGTACGTGAGGCCGGTATTGAAACCATCAAGGTTGGTGTAGTTCAAACTGCTTATGCTAACGGTAGCTCTACCAATTATCTCACAAAGGTTTTGGTAAGTGGAAAAGACTATCACCATCTATTGCTTTAGTTTAAATTTTAACCTCAACTTGTCGCACTAGAACGTTCCTGTCTCCTGCGTTTCTACTGGTGTTAAGCATCTTCACCACGAAGCCGAGAAGTACGATGTGGGTGTCTATTTTGAGGCAAATGGTCACGGCACTGTTCTCTTCAGTCCTGATGCTCTCAACTCCATCAAGACAGCTGAAGCCAAAACCCCTGCTCAAAAACAAGCCATTGACCAACTTTCTGCCTTGACCGATCTCATCAACCAAACCGTTGGTGATGCTATCTCTGATATGCTTTTGGTAGAAGCTATTCTTACCAGCCGCCAATGGAGTTTTGAAGAATGGGATCAAGCTTATACTGATCTTCCCAACAGACTTGTCAAGGTTGTTGTTTCAGATAGACACATCTTCAAGACTACCAACGCGGAACGTCAATTAGTTGAACCTGTCGGTCTTCAGGCTGAAATCGACTCTCTTGTTGCCAAATATAGTAACGGTCGTTCATTTGTGCGGTAAGTGTTTATTCTATGAAAGGCAATGAACCGAAAACTCACTAGTATTTGTACTACAGTGCTTCAGGAACTGAGGATGCCGTTAGAGTATATGCTGAGGCTGCTACTCGTGCTGAAACAGATGATCTTGCATTCAAGGTTGCTCAACTTGTTTACGATCGTGCTGGTGGCGTGGGTGCTCGCCCTTAAGCAGTCTACATGGGAGAATCAACATCACTATTGCATATTTCAATAAACTTAAAATAACATAAAGTAAAAGAAAGAAAAGGTTTATTTATAAATCCCAAATTTTGACTACTGAACTCAACCATGTTGTTGAAGTCCATATTGGCAGTGAGTCTTGGATCACAGACATGATTCCTACACCCCCAATTAGACGCTCTTCTCCTCTTCCAGCAAAAGACTCCTTTTCTAAAGCTGTAAATTCAAAGCGCATCTTATAATTGCCTGCTTCAGCTGCTTTTCGGTCTTGCTCTGGAACCTTGACAGATAAATCCAGTGTCCAACCGTCGCTACCAAAACCACTGACGTGACGCACAACATAATGCGAAGAAGTGCTTAAAGGTAATTCATCGGCAATACTCCAATCGACAACGTGGCCATCAAAAGCAATTACAGTCCAAGTGTAGGAAGGCGCAAGACATACAATGGAGAAAGATCTGACGCCAGTATGGACATCATAACGATCATTATGAACTTTGACTTCAGGGAAAGGTCCGCTCAAGGAATCAAATAAATCAGAATTGATCGAGGTGGCATGTTTTCTGATGTATGGCTCGACATTGAATTTATAACCTCCTATAAATGCGCTGAAAGGATAGATTGAATCCCAGTCGTTCATGTTACTAGCTGCATCACGAATCTCGGGTTCGACTTCGAGTGTTGAGCTTAAAGAGTCAACTACAGTTTGGATATAGGGTCCATGATCCGATTGTGCGATACCGACTGAAATTTCTCCCGAGGTCAAATTTTTCAATTGTTGGATAAAGAAGCGCTTGGGGTGAAGCTCGTCGTAGGGGAAAGCCCATCCATTGTAAGTGCCACCTCCAATAAAGACAGCAGCCAAGACAGCAGTCTGTGCCAAAAGCAATAAAACAATTACCTTCTTAAGCACCTTTTTTCCAAAGCGATGAACATGAGCGACAGAGGGTAAAGAAACCATAAAAGCAATCATGCCGTAAATGAAAGCGACAATGAAATCTACAGGAGTATCAACACCCATTCGTCCAGTCAATGGAACAAAGATATCAACGAGCGCATAAGCGTAATCCGAGTATAATAATGATAGAACAAAACCACAGCTCATGTATGATACCGCACCGATCTGGGGCAGGAAAACCTTAGACTGTTCGGGACGAAGGAAGAATTCGTTGAAAACACAAACGACGAGTGTGATAAAGCAATACAACCAGAAAACATACGAGCTAGCAACTCCGGTTTGAGTGGTAATTGCAGTAGCGATGGCAAAGAAAACCATCAATGAATTGAAAGTACCGTATTCCATATCAAAATGTTCTGGACCAGGTAAAAGATAAAAGAGGTATTGGACACTATAAGAACCAACAAGACCCATAGGACCGAAGATGAGGGCACCATACCATTCATTTTTAAACCAAGCCATATGTCGATTAAACAGATTGGACGTTATCAATAACGAAACGGTGAGTGGTAAAGTCATTGACGTGACCATACTGAGAAAGACGGCGAGAGTTGATTTGGTGTATGAGAGTAGGATGGAGGAAATGGATCTGTAGGGAGATGATCGATGAGTTTTAGACACAATAAATACGAAATAGGCTGTAGCTAAAGCAACAGTAGACATTTGAATCATGTAGGCAGTTGCCCATGAATAAAAAACAAAGAAAAGACCTTGCACATCAAAAAACACTACTTGGCTTGATCGTTCGATTCCAGTCAATGTTGCATTTTGTGCCAAGTAGTTGATAATAGCCAACGTGTTGGCGCCAAGGTGCTGAATTGCTCCAGGTTGCAAATGCTTTACAATATCCAGATGGGTATGGTAGAGGTAGGAATTTTTGTAAATTGCCATATCGATACCAGTCAAATTTCCATATTGTACAAATTGTCTGAAATCCGTATCTGATAAAATCAAACCTGTTCTAAATACATCATTGGCCTAAAGACGTAAAGTGGGTTAGTACCTAATAGACATTTTGCATAAAATTATCACATACCATGACTGTACCATGAGGATAAGGGGCTTGCTTATAAGCTTCAATCATCTCACGAGAATTAGCTTGGAACAAAATCTCACGACCAGTGGTACCACAGGCATCGATGTTAACAACAGATCGAATGCTACGGGTTTTCTTATTAAAAATCAGCGAGCATTTGTAAGCATAGTGCGTGTAACTTACGAATCGGCGAGTTCGTGCATAGTGATAAAAGCGTGAGAGGCATCTTGCAGGGATTCTTCTGCGCCGTTGAATACTATAGAATCCAATTAGTTACTTTATTTGGCGCAACACCTTTCAATTACTTACAGAAGACAATCGAGTTTCTATAATCTCTCCAATCTCTTTTACTCAACACACGAATAATATCCATCATGACAGCAGTTCCAGAACCATCGTCCGTAGCACCTGGAGAACCAAGAGTGGTGTCAAAATGGGAATTCAAAAGAACAGCGTTATCTTCACAGCTTCTGTCACTTGGATTTTGAGGGTCAATAGGACAAGATAAACGAACAATAATGTTGGTTACATTCGTATACGCCTTTAAAACCACTACATAACGTAATACTGAGTTTCTGCTCGTCTGATGTCACACTACTTCTTCAACACTTACTCTTTTCCATGATATCAAATCTATGGGAGCTAGTGCCCTGCTGTACCCAAATATCGAATTTGGGAGTTCCTGTATGTCCTTGTGCTTCGCTTTTATATTGAGTGATCACTTGTTCAATATATTCAGCAGATTGCTTTTCTTCAACAGTTCCGACAATACCTATTCGTAATTGTCAGAAAAATAAAATTCGATAGAGTTGATATATTTTATACCACTTTACGATATCCAATGGTATCACTTAGGTGAGATATAATAGTCATTGCATTGTGCTCAGAGAAATCGGAGATGCCTTGTTCGTTATAACCATTATGGTTAGCGGGAGCAGGTACCTTGTAATGAAAGTAATAAGCAAGCGAAATGCCTGCGAATATACTAAACACCAGTTTGAACCAAGAGTTCAAGACTCGTTTCGGAGTCCTCTCTTCTGCTCCAAAGCCAGAAGTTTTGCCTGCCATTTTAGCAAAAAGAACAACGAAAAAAAACTTTGCAGAGATATCAAAGTTGGCCCGAAAAAGAAAAGCATTTATAAGTGGCGGAGATGACACAAAGTGTTCTGCTGATATTGGATACGTACACACTTTCTTCAACAGTTCCGACAATACCTATTCGTAATTGTCAGAAAAATAAAATTCGATAGAGTTGATATATTTTATACCACTTTACGATATCCAATGGTATCACTTAGGTGAGATATAATAGTCATTGCATTGTGCTCAGAGAAATCGGAGATGCCTTGTTCGTTATAACCATTATGGTTAGCGGGAGCAGGTACCTTGTAATGAAAGTAATAAGCAAGCGAAATGCCTGCGAATATACTAAACACCAGTTTGAACCAAGAGTTCAAGACTCGTTTCGGAGTCCTCTCTTCTGCTCCAAAGCCAGAAGTTTTGCCTGCCATTTTAGCAAAAAGAACAACGAAAAAAAACTTTGCAGAGATATCAAAGTTGGCCCGAAAAAGAAAAGCATTTATAAGTGGCGGAGATGACACAAAGTGTTCTGCTGATATTGGATTACTACGATTAAATCCATAACTTTATTTTTTATAACCATCAAGAAAAATGCCTAATTCAGCTGAATGCAATGAATACGTTTTCTCTGTGGGTTTATTCTTTGCCATACATTGCGCGAAAATATATAAAATATTCTTATGTTTGAGTACCACTGCTATACTCTGCAAGAGAAGCCGTCATTGGTTTTCAGAATATAGCAGACCTACTCTCAAATCTCAAATCAAGTGATACCAGACCTCCCACAAACAGAGCACTTGCTCCATCGTTTGGTAGCAGTACATAGAGCACCCATTGCTTTATCTCACCTTTGCTGAGGATATATATACTTGTCCTTTGTACATGTTTTCGTAAATGGATAAACACGAAGATGTTCAAAGAATTGCATTCGCTCTTCCCCTTATCGCACTCTTACATACTGGCTATTTCTCCCACGCTTTCACAACTTACACTATTTTCAGCTAGTTCATATCAAATTGATTTTGTAAAAATATTGCTCTTTGTCCAAAGAGGTTGTATTCACGAAGAGATCATCGTGGAACGGCTCAAGTAAGGTTGGTGACAAAGAAGCGATTTTATCACCAATTGATGATTCAAAGGCATAGAGAGTCAGCGCTTTATTCGTTGATCGTGCTGTATTGTAAATCTAAAGATATCTGTACAAGTTAAAGGTTGCGCATCCACATTCTGATGTGAGGAGTTCCGTCTTCATCAAAAATCTCTTCTCCTTCTTCAATCACAAAACCAAGCTTCTCATAAAAACCGCGTCTAGGATATTGTGAGTGCAATACAATGCTGTGAAACCCATTTTCTTTACAGTAATCTATGAAACTTTTGACGAGCTTTTGACCGATATACAATCCTCTTGCAGTACTGAGAACTGCTAAACGACCAAGCTTTGCGATTTGGTCCGGTTGGGGAATTAAGCGAATAGTGCCCACAGGGATATGCTTTTCGATAGTTCCGTCCTCATTCTTTTTATCACAATATGCTGCCCAGTGGACTGAGATGTCATCGTAACTGTTTTCTGGACTTAGTTCAATGAGCCTTCAACAAAACTACAATGAGATCTTTACCTATCTAATTCTGACTCTAAGGTGTACTTTTGCTCATCAACAAAAACCGCGATGCGCACCGCCAAGGCATCAGCTCTTTTCTCGGAAGTGTCAAGTCTTTCAACAATGACGTTTGAGAAGGTAGACATTTTGTAAAGATGGTGAAAACAAACTATTTTTAAAGAATGTGGCCATAGTTTTATAAATCCGGAGCGCCGGAGCCAAAATATCTACCGCCGGAAGACTGTTGTAACAGCGTGAACGCATCTTATGGACGTTAGATGCAAATAACGCGTATTTTATTTTACAAGAGCTTCAAATCGTCGTATATGTAATGTTAGGATGCTGGAAAAGCAAGTTCTGATATGCCAGGTGTTTTCCAATTCTATATGTGGGTAGGTGAGGTCATAATTTTAAAAACACATCCATCTCTAATATCTCCACTCAAAAGCACGGCATATTTTATCCTTTTGTAGTATATGTAAATCTATTATGTAAATGAACCTACAAGAACAAAAAGGAGCAATTATGTAAATTCGCGGAATGTAGCAAGTGTGAGCGAATGGTGATATTTGTTTGTTTGGAAAAGCTTAATAAAACGTGGAATGTCAATGTATGGTTTATGCGTCGAGTGATCTCGTCTTGAGAGGAAGTAAAAGAAATGTGCAACTATATATTTATATGATGTGCTAAAAGATGTATAGCTATATTTGTGCTTGCTAAGTATGTCAAGATACGTCAATTCTTTTCTACAGTACTGCATTTCTATATGCTTTACCGTTGTATTAGTGAAAACAATACCAAACATACATATACCAAATTTAATGGGAATGAGAGTGCCAATATTCAAGTTTGTTTGTGTACGTATGCGTCACACGACACACGACACAACACTATATCCTTATTCTTGGTATTCTCTGATACATTACAAAATCAAACACACTTGAATAAAGCAATATTAAAAAGTACGTAATTATGGGAACAATTAAGCCAAAAGGAAAAAGGAAAAATACATATTCATAAAATGAAAATTTGGGCTCTCTTTTTAGTTATATATTCATTTGTTCATCAAAGTATATCTACAGCATCGCACACTTATGTCTGTAACTGCGATTTTAAAACCTACATTGGAGTCATTTGCGACTCACGTCAACACTGAATCTTTTGGTCATGAACAGCAAAGCTCGTCAACAATGACTGAGGGGACGTCAAGTTCAACAGAAGATAATCGATTTTCGTTTTTTCAAAGAATAAAGCAAGAAAAATTATCAAACATCCGGCCTCTAAACGAATTCTTTGATAAAAATCGCTTCAATTATACCACATCTTTTCAATTGATAAGTCAAAGATGGAAGTAAGTTTCTACCTATGTATGCATGTATATCATCTGGGTAATTGCGATTAATCTCATGGCTCCAGTTATAATCTACAATATTTTTCATCAAATTACTTTTTGATTATGTTTGGCCTGGCTATTTATTCGATGTACGTATAGGTTATAATGTATTGTAAAAGCGTTTAGTTTATGAATTCGTTTCGTACGTACTTAATATTCGTCAATTTTTAAACAATCACAGTTTGACAAATTGGTGGTTACTATTCACGATTGCATTCATATTTGGAGGCTTCTACTTGATATCAAAAACGGAAAAAAATGAGTCTGGTCAGATCACTATTGCTGGAGTTGCAGCGTCGTCTTCGACCTTGTACGCGACTTACGCGTGTGGATCTATCTTGCTGCTTTTGTTTTCTGGAGCTACAGGTGCGATTTTTTGGATAATAGGTACGTATGAGATGTGGTGTTTGTTATGTGGAAATTGTTGGTCTGTATCTGACTGTCATGTAACATATAGGAGCCAGCGCTTTATTAATATTAGGGCACGCTGCAATGATGGAGCCAGGAGTCGAAGAGGGGTTTGCGGATAACCAAGTGTAATCAGTGCGTGTACGAAGAGTACCTTAAATAGTGTACATAAGCGAAATGCTCAAGTATGTAAATAAAACTTTCATACATATTGTTTACATGGTTAAGCTAGTAGTGCACTAGGTCGTTCTTTACAAATATATGTATACGTAGTGTGAAGTAGAATGCCTTTAAAAGTTTACCAAGGATGCTAACCTTCTTTAATCATTTGCATTTCAATCAATCTGTTTTTGTGCGACTTGAGTTCTGTGGAAATGCAAAGGGACAGGTTAATACTATGTATTGCGCGTTAAAATGCGTTCGGGAAGGAATTATGTGTAGCTACATACGAATGGTTTAAAGCACTAAAGCAGCCTTCATATATGCATATGTACATAATTATGATATGCACTCATATTTAACGCTACTACTATATCAGCTGAAAGTACTTCATGTGAGGCTTTAGACATGAAGGGTGTGTGAAAAGAATTTTCGTGAATGAGTTTGTGTCTCCATCTCATCCCATACAAAATATGTATGTAAGCCGCACCAGCTACTTCCACATCTACAAGAGACTTGGAGATACATAGAAAAGAGTTCCAGACATGTAATGGCTACTTTAAAGGTTTTTTCTGGCAACAATACATAATAGTCCATCGATTTATTTACACGAAACGAGATTAAATATTAAAGTAGACTTTTTATCAAGTCTTAAGGAAGTTTACCAATATGATTACCGACACGAACCTGACAAAAAGTAAAGTTAGTTAAATGTTTATGTAGAACTTGGAATGAAAAGTATTACCAGTGTCTCTAATGATGAGTTGGCATTTTCAATCAAATCTTCATCAAAGCGTATTTTATCTTTTTCAAACAAAACCACCAACGTACTCCCTCCAAATGCAAAGTAGCCTAGCTCATCTGTTCTTGCCAAGTGGTCACCAACGCCTGCAGTGAGTATAATGGAGCCAACCATCATAGCACCTATACATACAATAGCCACTTTGCCGAATACTTCGGTATCCATATATACAACATCACGCTTATTGTCACCGTAAACGTCTAGGGTAGTTCTGATAGCCATAGGATTTACAGTATAATATTGACCTTCAATATTATGGATCTTTCTGATCACACCGCTCACGGGCGAATGATAGCGATGGTAATCTTGAGGTGCTAACCTGAATATAGCCAGAGCACCTCCTTCAAATGATTTTGCTTCTTCGGCATCGCCAAGTAACTTGGAGATACTGAACTCGGTTCCTTTAATCCATATATTGGTAGCAGTATTAATTGTAGGGAAAGCCATCATACGACAGTCAGCAGGACTCACAACCACACTTTCATCTTCTGGAAAATCACAGGGACGAGAGCCTGGCTTAAGTTTACGATAGAAAAACTCGTTAAAGGTATTGAAATTCTCTGTCGGTTCTAAAACTTGAGACATATCCAGATTATGGAACTTTATGAAGCCAGGAATTTCACGTTTAGATAAGGGATTATCAAAGCGGCGTCCTTGTTTGCGTGACATATTTGCGAGAATTTTCTTTGCTGTTTTGGACTGAATACCTGTGCGCATGCCCTTATACAAAAGACGCATACCCAATCTTATATAAACGCTCATGCGCTCATCGATAAGCTGGCCCGTTTGGCGATCTTGAACAATGATGTTTGCGTTGTTCTTTCCCATGGAATATTTTCCGTAGCCAACCTTATTGACCAACTTAACAAACCACCTAATGATAATTAAATTAGCTTCCAAGAAGATCTCTCATACTCAATTTGATCTTACTTTCTCTGTGCTTGGGCTTCAGTGCCGAAATTACCCATCAAAAATCGGTCTACTGTTGTCCAATCATTTGCGGCACATGTTGCAACATGAGTTACAATATCCATTTGTCCTCTTTTGCCAAGGTTAGGCTTGTGACATATAGGGCATTCTTTTAATCTGATAACCTTTTCATGATGAGGCTTTGCAGGAGTGACCTCCTCAGTGTCTTTAATTTCCAAATCCTTCAGAGGACCATCAATATACTGGATGCCATCCGCTTCTGCGAGTGCTTCGTAATCAGCCTCATCGGGAGAATGTGGCGCTGTAGAGGTGGCGTTTGAGTGTACAAGCTCTTCATCGTCATCGTCGTATTCACCAAGACTTGTATAATACTCATCATCATCGTCTTCAATATCAACCAAGTCATCATCTTCTTCGTCATCATACTCATAATCCGACAGATCATCGTCGGAACCAGCCATGAAAAAGGGATTTGTAGTTTTATTTTCTTTGGGATCTACTGGAACTTCTTCACCTTCTTCAATGATGATATTGCTGTTTCTTCTTTGATTATGTTTTTCATCCGTCATTTGCATAAAGGATTCTAAACTTTTCACGAGTTCATCCATTGTCAAATCCTCAGAGAAATCTCGGTTGTTTTCTTCCCAAAAGTGGTCTAGTGTGCTCTCAGAGATATTGGATCCCAAAGTTTCCAGCATAGTTTGCACCTCAAGTCGGCTCATTGTATTTGAGTTATCTGCATCGCATGTCTTTGCAAGAGCGATCCAGAACATTTTTCTGATTTCAACGTATGGCACAAACTTGGCGCGAATAGTAAGGGTTGGATGTAAGCTGTCTTGCCACTTCTTTGCGTTGGCTAAAATTAAAGGAATGGTATGTCTGCCCATGGATCGATCGATTTCTTCCCCAACGGACTCTACTTGCGCTGGTGTATCTGAGGGAGTGGGCATTTTTTCAATGATGTCAGATATGGATAATTCTTGCGATGCAACAAAATCATTTCCGGAAAACTTGTCCTTGTCATATACCGCAAATTTGATTTTGTAATTTTCACGACTATTTCGGACATGGAAAAACAATTTCTCATTCCATGTTGGATTCAGGTTATGACGAATAGCTCTTGTACGAAAGGTAGATGTCCCGTACGATACAATGACAAAGGGATCCATATCAAAGCCAGTTCTTGTCACATTTCTTTCTGGTGGTAAATCCTTAGCACTTTCAATCTCGAGGAAAGTAATGCCCATGACATCAGAATAAAACATTGCATATCCAGGTTGTTGTGTGTTGCGACGTCTACGGAATTTATTTCTCAACTTTCTTCTACGTGTGGGTTTTTTGTTATTATCGTGATTCGTATTATTGAGACTTTGCAAAGAGGAAACTGAGTCGTCTTTATGTAATTTTTGAGTACTGGGACTACGCTTAAATCGACTGAATGTAGACGAACTTGCACTTTCTTTTAACACTGGAGGGGCAAGCTGAAGATTTTGTTGTTGTTGCTCTTCTTCTTGCTCAGGATTGGATGATGTGGATGGATTTAAAGGATCAGCCAAAGCAGAATTGGTGTCTTCGTTTAGCAAATACTGCCAATCCTCAGCAATAGTATTCTGATCAACGGATAAAGAGACTCCTTCTTCGTTCTTGTAAATTAAGCCATATTGGATGCAAACTTCCGCCTGATCGATGTCTGAGTTATTACTGGTGTCCACCTCTTCACGTCTTTTCCTTAAATGAAATCTCTTATGCTGGTGGCGACTAGTCTGGGACAGTGGATACCATTTAGCCTATTGAATTTTAATCTTAGTTCACGTTACACACAACTAAAACATAATTTCATAATACTTACATTACTCTCATCGAATGCAAAAGGTTGATTCGCAAACAGTTGTTCTGGTGACAGGCTAAGTTGGCCCAAAAATATGGATGAAAATCTGTCTTTACTATAAACAGTAATGGATAAGCCGTGTTTCTTTAAAGCTCTTAGCCTTTTTTTGTGGCTGATTATGTCACTGGATATATTAAATTCAAAAGTGCATAGCCATTCGGGGTCAGCGGATTTTTTGATTGCATCTGTGCGTTGTCTGATGCCGCCAAAGTGAATATTAGCATATGGATTAGAAATGCTAGTCTAAAAATACATATCAAATATCAGAAAGAAGCACGCAACTTTTACAACTTCCGAAATTTACCTCGTCTTCTCGAGATAAGCATCGTCCTCTTACTACAGCCACTTTGAAGATTAAGTCTGAGAAAAGGAATTCATCTTTTGCTTTTGCAAAAGTTGTATCAGAGACGCTTGGTGACAATGCTGTAGAAGAAGAGGAGGAGGAAGAGGGATCGCGACTATGTTGATTACGTCTGAAAGAAGATAAGCGATGAACAAATGGCACTCTTCTTTGGTTAGTTGTCGAGGTGACGTCGTTGACACTACTACTTCGTCGATGATTCGTTGGTGTTTCCATTTTCAGCGCTGCTAATTAATTATCTAGTATGCGCTGCTTATAATGATGTTGCGTATATTTATCTCCTTGAGAAAGAAGCGAGAAAGTGAGAATGAGAAAGAGAAGTAATGGATTTGATGTAATCACAAGCTAAAGACACTTTTAAAAGCCTTTTAAGCGGTTATTAAAAATGTTTAGAGCCAGACTTTGCGGCATTTACCACTTCTAGAACACACTACAGCGAAATAACCATGTGGTCGTTTCTCTCTAAGGCTAATGAAGGTGAAAATTATAAGAAATAACGTAAACAATTAAATGAGAGTAGGTACTTGTTCGCACTGTATTTAGTTAATTGTGAGCTCACTCACTGACGAAGATTATGAGACTATGCTTGTATCGATTTATATACAATACGCGATGATTTCAAGACATTATTCTTCATGCGGTGACCTAAGATAATCGGTTTTGCTTTAGCAGCAGCTCCAAGAGCAGTTTGAATCAAGAACTCAAGTAAATTGCTTTTGAAAGTGACCAGTATCAATCAATCTAAGATATTAAGTACGAATAGAGATGAATTGACAAAGTTTTGTATTGATATAGCTTACCTTAAAATCTATTGCATAGTGTCTTTTTTATCATACAAAGCAATTGATTATGGCACTTAACTAGAATACGCGTATGCTTTACAATCGTAATTTCGTCGCAACTTGAAAAAAGTTATTTAAAACGCGACACACGAACTGTTTGATTTTCCAAGTTCGCGACTTTTTTTTTTCGTATTTCCCCCTACAGACAAATTATTTTATTACTTGATAGAAAAGATGGGAACTCAAAGAGACGAAGGTTTAAGAGAGGTTCAAACACTCATTGATAAAGAATTGAACAAGGAACAATACGATCCTAAACAATCAGAAGAGATTCGTCGAGAACTGAGAGTGCAGTATCGTAACTTGACTGAAAAGACTATTGGTACAGTATTTTTTTTTCAGAGATTACTTTGAATAAAGAAATTAACGTCAAGAAACTACCTGTTAGAAAGTAGAAGAGATTTAATTGCCCAAGATAATGGAGAAAAGTTATACAATGTCTTGAGCAAGTCTAATGTGTTATTTGCTGATGGTGAGTATACGGTTGAAGGGTGATAGAGTGAGCGACCAAGCTAATAAAAGTGCTTATCGTTTATAGTGAAGAATACACAGGAAGCTGTATTGGATGCTCGATTTTTAGTGGTTGCTTCTGATTTGAATGCTCAGAAAGTACAAGCAATTAAAATTGGCTCAGATACAGATGTCAATTTGGATGATTTTGTGGGTAAAGTAACCACTTATTCTCGGTCCGGAACTGAGCACGTTGAAGATGATACATTGGATTGGGAGCACATAGGAAAACTAGCTACTGAATTCAGTAAAAGAGTGCACACAATGGATTTCATGTTGGGTCCTTTGGCTGTAGAGCAAAAGAAGATCAAAAGAACAAATAAAGCGAGATTAACAAAGAACAAAGAAGATTTAGTTGTACCAGAGCAGGTAATCATACTCACATTAATTTATATTGTATTACTGTATCTTAATGTAATATTGCTTTAGCTTCAACAAAATGATATAAAAGAACAAGAGAATGAAACTTCTAATAATGTCAATAATATTTACCAAATTCTAAGTGAAGTTCAGCCCATCAACTACTTTAAATTTGTTACAAACCCTGAATCATTCTCTCAAACCGTGGAAAACATCTTCTACGTTTCATTCTTAGTAAGAAGAAGTGTTGTACAAATCGATGTTAGTAGTGGACAACCTATATTATGTAAGTTATTTGTAATTATATATCAAAACTATACATCTAAAATCAAGTCATTCTTGATAGCATTACATGATCCACCAAACGTTGATGATTTGGACGACGTCATTAGCAAAAAGCAAATTATCATGGGTATCGATATTAAGGACTGGAAAGATATCATTTCAACTTATAATATCACTAAATCATATATTCCTACACGTGCCTTAAAAGAAACAGTTGCTACTGGAAAAGGATGGTATTAGATTTGTAAGAATAAAAATTATCAAGTGTAAAAGTACTTTTGAACTTTTAATCTGATTATGGGTTTTGTACAGTTGTTGCCCACTACTTTCATAGTGACTAAAACTTGAAATAAATGCTGGTCATCCTTGTTGAAAAGGTGGACTTGTGTGATTTAAACTTTGGAGTTGCACTTACAGCAACTTACTATTGTGAATTCAGTCATATTTCAATGCTGAACATGGCCATAGTTGGTATACTGCCAAACTCCAACGTACATATCTGTGACTTGAAATTGAAAATTGATAAAAAATTACTTGTTTCCATTCTTATCCTAAAAAAAAAAAGTATTTACTATAACAATGTCTGGCAATAAACGTAAGAATGCTGTCTTGAAAGAACGTAAAAACGCAAAGAAGCAAAAGGCAACAGTATGTATCAGCATATTTCAGCTTGATGGAATGAACCATAACACTTCTTCTATGATTATGTTTACTGGTCTTGACTAATTTAATCATTATAGCTACCTCAACCTAAACAAGTTGTAGTGATTGACTCAGACGACGAAGAGCATTGTAATTCTCCAAGCTCTGCTTTTCCTAGCTCTGATTCTAATTCGTAAGCTCTATTATTACTTTGATTACGTAATCTATTCTAATCTTTTTCTTTTATTACACTTTGTTAGACCATTATTCGAATTTGAAAAAATTCAAGTGACTCAAAAGGATCGAGACTCACTTCAATCCTCCAAGTCATGGATGAATGATAATTTGGTTGACTTTTTTCTGAATATTGAGAACAAAAGTAGTGATCAAAAGTCTGTTACATATCTTTTTAACAGCATGTTTTTCATGAAGTTAAAGCAGATTGAAAGGTAAAATTTGTGATTTGAAATGCAGCTTGCTTTAATTTACCAAAACGCATTTATTTGTTTACACTTAGCTCTGAAAATCAAGATTACTATGGTGAAACGTTGTCTTGGTTCAAGAACGGTGAAGCCAATAGCAAGCGTATTTGGTTCATTCCTGTCTGCGAACAGTAAAGATGAATAAACAATGTTTAATGAGTATATATATTTAACAATTATATTATAGACAACACTGGTATACGATAGCTGTTCACCACCCTATCTCTAATCAGTAAGTTGATTGGAATTTCTGTATTTCTCTTACAACCATACTCATGTAATTTATTTTCTTAGGCCCACAATCTTTGTATTTGACTCTCTCAGCGAACGCAGAAGACAAGATTATAAAGCCGTTGATTTGATCAAAGCCTTCCTTCTCATGAAATTCAAAGCAGAACGAACTGGAAAATTCCGCAGGTTTAAATTGACTCGTGGCACGGTACGTACGCTTTCTTTCATTTTACTAATTTATGTGCTAACTTGAAATGTCAATTAGGTTCCTCAACAAAAAAACCTCAATGACTGTGGCTTGCACGTCTTGCGTATGGGAAATATCTTGTTAAACTTGCAAGAGGAATACTTGAAGTTAGCAGAGGTAAAATATCATGATTTTTAATGTTGCACACTTTATACTTATTCACATTTATATAGGGAAGAGGAGACCACGCTGAGACTGCAATTGATCAAATTTACAAACAACATAAAGTCCCCACAAGGCGTAAAATAAGGAAAGCAATTGATGTATTTGCTGGTGCAGAAATGTAATTTTACCCAGCAAGCTGTCAGAGCATCCCAAAGAGTAAGATTTTTTTTTTCGTGCAAATCACGTGAACTCGACTGACAAATTTTATATATATTTTGAAATATTTTTTTTTATATTATTTCTTCCCTCTCTATTCTACCCTAACAGAATAACGAATTTTATCTCACCTTTTTTTCTACTCGCTTGAAGACATTTATTATTATTAATATGACTACTAACATGAACTTTGGACCCGAATGGTAAGTATTCAAATATCAATTATTCATGTCAAAAAAGCTAATGCGAAAAAAAAAAACTGTTAAAAAGGATGCGTACCAATAACACCAAGTCCTCTGACATTGTCTCTTCTTTCTTACCTTCTTTCGAAGAACAACATCATCAACATCAACAACAATTGCAGGAGAATCCCTTTAAATACTCCAAAGACTTTATGTTGAGTTTGTACAAGCCTGATTTGCATTTACCTGCTGATTTTAACCAACACGAGTACGTGACTACTGACAAGATAATGGCTCCTTTGGCCACTGAAGAATTGTCAGAGTTAGAAAAGAAGGTAAAGTAGCTTGTTTTACGTGCTCTTTGTAAATATCAAACTTATATTCGTGTTTGTTCTAAATAGTTGCTCGCTGGTCCTGTTCATTCTGAATCATCTTCGCGCAAGTCAAACGCTGCAAGACATCGTGGCGATTTGTACTCTGCAAGTCCATTACAGAGTCCTGCTTCTGAAAATGGTCCCGTCACACCTGGTGGTACTCGCCTTGGTCAACGTAAAGGAAGTAAGTAGTAATTTGATTATCACACATAAAATATGTACAATGAATTAAATTTTATTGTTTTTTTCCAAATAATCTTAGTGGTTCGTACCGGGGATTACTTTGGCAAGGATCAACCTTTGAAGCGTGCTGAAAGTGGTAAAGTCTTTTCTTTGTTCTCTCTTAATAATTATTCAATTAGGATATACTTATATATTATTGTTCCTATTCACAACAATAGATTTGTTAAAAAGACGCGATCAAAAGGATGAATTAATCTTGGGCAAGTTGGACGATGAGGGGATGAACTGGAACAACAAGGGCAGTGGAAGTGCTTTTAATGCTTTTGCGGGTGGAAATAATAGTGCATCCGGCAACCTTTTTGCTGACAATGATGCCTTTAAATCATCCACTGAAGCTTTGTTTGGTAGCACTAGTGACTTGGGTGGCTTGTCTAGTATCAGAAAACCAGAAAGTACAAAATGGTTTTATCGTGATCCCTCTGGCCAAGTTCAAGGTCCTTTTGAAGCCCAGGAAATGCAAGATTGGTACAAAGCTGGGTTCTTTGCCCCCACCCTTATGCTTCGTCGTGAAGATGAAACCATTTTTGAGCCGCTTATGTTACTGACTCAAAAAGTCGGCAACGAAGATACTCCATTTTTGGCTCCTCGTCCTCGCCTGCCCATATCCTCAGTGACTACACCTGGTGCAGATTTGTTTTCCAATGCTTCTGATCGCTTATTCGGTGGTAATGATAAATATATGCCTTTTGGTGCTGCACCAACTACCCCCGCGGGCAACTTCTCAAACAACACGCCCACCACTCCTCTGTATCAAAGTCCTTACTATGGAAACTCCCTTTTGCGAGATAATCGTTGGGATCAGCAAAGTCAACCCTCCCCTTCCTGGTTAAATTCGAACGCTACCGGGGAATTGTTCGGTGCGCCTGCGAGTCCCTTCGCTCAGCAGGCGCAGCCATCGCTCAACCCCATGTTTGGAGGTGCTATGAATTCCCCTAGTCTGTTTGACTATCATCAACGCCCTGTCACAGATCAAATCGATCAACATCAGCAATATATGAACTTGTTGCAACAAAATCAACAGCAACGTCCATTACAATTTCAGCAACAACTACAAATTCAACAACAGTTCCAACCTGATGTAGTTCTTCAACAACCACAGCAACAAACTCAAAATGGCGAACCAAGCCCTCAATCTGCTTTTAAAAATCTTACTTTAGACACTCTATCCAATGTCAGCAATCATGCTAGTCCTGTATTGAAGTCAAGTGTTTTAGCTACTTCAGGATGGGGCTCTCCCGCCCCCGGAACTCCCATTGGTGAAGTTCCCTCCAGTCCTTGGGGATCAATTGTTTCTGCCGCCATTCCAACAAAGGTATCTGAAGAATTACAAGCAAAGGCTCCTGGTGCTCAATCACCCAGAGCTCCCTCGTCGCCCAAAAAAGCTATCGAAAAGCCTGTCAAAGTCAAAGCTGTCATCGAGTCATTTGCTGATATACAATTGGAAGAACAAAAGAAAGCTGCTGCCGCCGCTGCCGCTGCTAAAGCTGCTGCTGCCACTGCTGCTGCTGCTGCTGCTGCCGCTGCTCCTAAACCTGTTGTTACTGCTCCCAATCCTACACCTGCTCCTGCGGTTAAAGAGAAAGCCTGCTGCTCCCAAGGTTGCCGCTACTCCCAAGGTCGTGCCTACTCCCACTCCCGTTGTCACTAAGCCTGTAGTTTCACTTCGTGAAATTCAACAAGAAGAATTACGTATTGCTAAAGAAAAGAAGGCTAAACAAGCCAAGGCCATGCCTACTATGACTTCCAGTACTTGGGCTACACAAACCTCCACTGCCATCAAACCCAACTTGTCTGCTGCTTGGACTGCTCCTACAGGCCCCAAAAAGACTCTCAGAGAAATTCAACAGGAAGAAGAATTAGCTATGAAAAAGAAGAACGCCAAGGCTAACAAGAACAATGCGTCTACTCCTACAGCCGCTTCTATTGCTGCTGCTGCTGCCGCTGCTGCTGCTGCTAATTCTCCTGTCTCAAGTGGTAGAGCCTATGCCGTGACCCCATCTGCTGGTGGCGCATGGACTACTGTGACTAATACTCGTACTGCAAAAGCTGCTGCTGCTACATCCACTCCCACCACCCCCGTTGCTGCTCCTCCTCCTGTGCGTGAACCCGTTCGTTGGGAGCCCGTGGTAAAGCCTGCTGCCCCCAAAGCACGCTCTGGTCCTAGTGAGGATTTCCGTCGTTGGTGTAAGAAAGCCCTTCGCGATTTAAATAGTGGTGTTAATCAAGAAGAAATCATCGATATGTTGGTGTCCTTCCCTGTTGACTCAAACGCCTCTGAAATCATTGAGGATGTTATCTACGCCAACTCTTTACGTATTGATGGCAAACGTTTTGCTCAAGAATTCATGAAACGTAGAAAGGCAGATATTGCTGGTAGATTAGATATCGTCACCGCTGGTTTAGAGGACGAAGACGAAGACGATTTTAAGGTTGTCATCAAAAAGGGTAAAAAGAAGGCGCTGTAAACTTCTTGTATGTTTGTTGAATAAAATTCTCTTTTTTTTTTTTAATTATTTTTATTCTCTGTGGAATATGATTATGTAAATTTGAGTGACGACAGGATGATATGAAAGGCTCTTTTGTAAGTAATATTTACCACATCATATGTGTATATATCACTACAGTGTACATAGAATTACAGTTTGTACTATGAAAGATTCGAGTCCTCAAGTGAAAGCTTCCTCAACCAACATCCCAGTATTGAAAGTACTTGCTCCCCAAATAGGTTGAGCAACGTTCCAGCATGTATAAACAAGCGAAAGCCTGGAAATATATTACTTTGTTATATGCTGAGATGTCACACTCCTTTGGGTGGAATTGAATTCAGTCTAGTGCTGGTACATAACAATAATAGCCGCTGTAATGAAGCTTAATTATTTATTATAATTGGCCCACGCCTTAATTAAAGAAGAAGAAGCTTCCCATTTTATTTAACAAAAAAAAAAAAAGTAGCAAATGAGTTCAAACAAAAAAGAACATCAAATCTTTTATGATTTGCCCCAAAGTTTAGCTTTAAAGTTTGTGTTGTGATTTATATGAATATATACATATTCGTTTTTTTTTTTAGTAGTAAGTTTTGAACACAATAAAACAAAGGAAAAGCGGGAAAATGTATTTTAGCCGATTGAAAAAAATAATTATTTTGGCAATGTATTCCCTTCTTTTTTCCCTTTAAATTTCTTTTTATTATCCTTCAGTGAAATGAATTTCAACATTTTCAAGACAAAGCAAAAGACTCCACATGACCTTGTCAAGCATGTGAAAGATGCCATTCACAAGTTGGACGGTCCTGACAAACGCAAAGTAACTATCAGCGACAAATTTGCTTTTATAATTTTTTAAGAAAAAGCTTACTTAAATATATACGTGTAGGCTACCGAGGAAATATCCAAATATCTAGTTCTCATGAAGAATATACTCTACGGTGAAGATGGTATAATCATCAATATACTATTTTATATTTCATATTTACGAGAATATCATAGATCATGATCCTAGCGCGGATTTAGTAGCTCAACTAGCCCAAGAAGTGTATAGAACAGACTTGTTACAGTTACTCGTGCTAAATATTCAGAAATTCGAGTTTGAAGTAAGTTCTTTTATTAAAACTTGCAACAGTATCTTTGCTTACTTGGTGTGAATATAAAGGCCAAGAAAGATGTAGCACAGATTTTCAACAATTTGCTAAGAAGACAGATTGGATCCCGATGGCCAACCGTAGAACACTTGTGTGCACGCGAAGACATTTTGTTCAACTTGTTGAATGGGTATGGTTAAGCTTTACAACCTGGAGAAGGCACCTTAAACTAAAGCGTATTTTTAGTTACGAACAACCCGAAGTTGCTTTGAATTGTGGACTAATCTTACGTGAATGTATTCGTCACGAAGCTTTGGCAAAGATTTTGTTGTATTCCAACAAATTTTATCAGTTTTTTGACTACGTCGAGATGAGCACTTTTGATATTGCTTCGGACGCCTTTGCTTCATTTAAAGAGATTTTGACAAAGCACAAACCTATGGTTGCCGACTTTTTAGAGTTAAATTACGATGAAGTAAAGTATATTCTGCCCTCTCCTTTTCGTCTTCTTCTCCTCTCTTATCCCGAACAAAAAGCCTCCTAACTTTCTCTCTCTTTTTTTTTTTTTAGTTTCAATAGTTTTTCGACCACTATAAGCGATTATTGCAATCCGAAAATTATGTGACCAAGAGACAATCTTTAAAGGTAACTTTTCCGTTTAAAAGGCATTGTTGTGAAAGGTAGAATCTAACAAAATCATCTCAAGCTGTTGGGGGAAATTTTGCTGGACAGATCCAATTTTACCGTGATGACACGTTATATTAGTAGCGCAGAAAACTTGAAATTAATGATGAATTTGCTTCGAGATAAGAGCAGGAATATTCAATTCGAGGCATTCCACGTATTCAAAGTGTTTGTCGCAAATCCTCACAAAACTCGACCCATTGTTGATATTCTGATCAAAAATCAAGAAAAACTCATTCACTTCCTTCGTAACTTTCATAATGATAGACAAGGTAGAATATTATTTCAACTGCGTGATTTGGCATACATTTATATTTACTAACCTAAACCTTCCTCGTAGATGATGAACAATTTAGTGATGAAAAGGCTTTCCTTATAAAACAAATTGAAGATTTGCAGCCTGTTCAAGATTAAATAAAACAATACCAGTTTTTTTTTTTTTTTCATTTGAGAGACAGAAATGATAGATAATACAAGTAGTAGTTGTCTCTTTTTATTAGCAATAATGTTCGGTTTTTTTTTATATTTTTACATGTTGGCCTTGGCAAGGTCAAGTCCAGCATTGACTTTGGCAGTAATTTCGGGGTTGTAAATCAAGTTAACAAGACCCTGAACAAATGTCCAACCCTTAGCTCCACTTTTGATAGGATAATCTAAAATGGGTGGAATGGGAGTTTTAACACCAGGAATGCGATCAGTAGTAACTGCCTTGGGAACACAAAGACCACGGAGACCTTCGGGGCCGGCAAAACGACCATAGCCAGAAATACCCACACCACCAAAGGGGAGACCTTGACAAAGGTAATTGACAGCGAAATCATTTACGTTGGCCATACCGACCTTAAGACGCAAGCACATCTTTTCGGCAAGTTCTTTATCGGCAGAGAAAACAGAGGAACCAAGACCATAAGGACAAAGGTTGGCAATACGAACAGCATCGTCAGATCCGCGATGCTTCATAATAACCATAATTGGGGCAAAGGCTTCGTGGTTACAAATTTCCATATCAGCGGTGACATCAACAAGAAGAGTAGGCTCAAAGTATTGACCATGCTTATGCTTAGGATGTTGATAACGCTTACCACCACGTAAAAGACGAGCACCGCGGGAAACAGCCTCTTGAACGAGGCCTTCAAGTCTTTCAAACTGATTACCCATAGTCATAGCACCACAATCAACGCCTTCACCATCCACCAAGATGGAACCTTGACGAAGCTTACCAATACGTGTATTCATCTCTTGTACAACCTTTTCATAAATTTCCTCGGCAACAATAATACGCTCAATACCAATGCAGTTTTGACCACAGTTTTGAAATACACCACGCATCAACACAGGGATAGCTTGGACCAGATCAGCATCTTTTAATAAAATAGCACAATCTTTACCACCCAATTCTAAAACGCAAGGTACTAAGTTGTCAGCGGCATTATGTTGAACCAATTTACCCACAGGAGGAGAACCAATGAATGTAACATGGTTAACACCACTCTTTACAACTTCCTCACCAACATCAGCAAAACCACTGATAAACTGAACGAGATCGGGGTTAAATCCATTAGCAGTAAGACATGTCTTGATGATTTGCTCGTAGTAGGCAGAAGACCAAGCAACATATTCAGAACATTTGACAATAATACCATTACCAGACATAAGAGCAGAAATAACAGGACCAATAGCGTTATGGAAAGGATAGTTCCAACTCACCAAAGCAGATACTACACCCATAGGTTGGTAGACAATCTTACTGTTCTTGTACATCATCATTAAACCTGGGCTACGGTAATCATCTTGCAAAACGCTTTCACCATTATCGATAGTCCATCTCAACTTGGCACAAGTGGTGATAACTTCACCCAATGAAGCATCAATCATAGTTTTACCTGTATCTCTGCAACCCACGCGACAAATAGTTTCTTGATTTTCCAGAACAAACGCTAATAAAGAACGCAAGACAGCACGGCGTTGTTCAAAAGTAGTCTTGGCCCATTCTACTTGTGCAGCAGCGGTGCGTTCATACAACTCTTTAACTTGCGATGCGTTAGGAGAAGGAATAGTGTCAATAAGAAAACCAGTTGCAGGATCATAGCAAATAATGTTTGAAGGGTCACTAGCGTTCTATAAAGAGAAATAAACAAGAAGTCAATGGTTTAAACGCGCGCCTTTCCTTCTAAATATAATAATGATAATATTTACACGAATACTAGGATTCTCAAGAATTTTACCAGTCCATTTAGGATCGGCAGCTACATATGAAGAAAACCGGACGATATTTTTAGTCTGTTGAACAAGGACACTTTTTATTTTTGAAAACTTTACAACATTTGAATTACCTTCAGGAACTTTCACAGTGAACTTCTTGGGTGAAGGAGTAGAAATCCAGTTAAAGATGAACCAACTAACGAAAGCTCCCAGGCCAACAGCTGCCCATTGAGAGTAGGTTACTTCAAAACTCATTTCCTTGTACGAGCAAGTAAAATTATTACGTGAAAAAAAGAGAAAAAAAATAGAATGCCAGAAAGCTGCCACCTTGGCCGCTTTCGAAGCTTGTGTAAATTACCTGTATTTGAAACGAGCTTTCGGACCTTTATAATCATTATCAGATTTTGATTGGATAAAGTTCTTTTCCTATCCATATCAACTCGCTGTGCTTTCAGAATATACAATAGTTTCAGTGATACATGACTTTTAAATATCATTAATATCAAGAGATCTCCTACTACTAGAACAACTACAGAGAACATTCAAGTAAAAATTAACTGATACGTACTGGTGAATTTTTCTCCACTGGGCTCATTGATTTATGACAACAGGTGCATATTTTGATAATTTTCTTTTCTTTTCGCTTCTTATAGCAAATGCGTCCCATAATACATCTTAAATCTGAAATTTTCTAAGCTGCCCTAAATACCTCTTGTCCTTAAATACCTTTCGTAAATCAGGA
The DNA here is from genome assembly GCA_000587855.1 of Mucor irregularis B50. NCBI lineage: Eukaryota > Fungi > Mucoromycota > Mucoromycetes > Mucorales > Mucoraceae > Mucor > Mucor irregularis. The sequence continues at coordinate 41,639 of KK076443.1, forward strand.
AAATGAGAAACAACAGCAATGGGGAGAGAGTTGTAGGGCGTACGAAAGGAGAAAAGGTAATAGAAACTATATGATTTAAGATGAGTAAAGAATTGAAACCCTTAGAAGGCCAAAACAGGAAAGATGCCTTTGAAACAAAAATGGCAAAAAGCGAGGCTAAACGCTAAAGAACGCATCGAGAAATTTTCAAAAACTCGCAAAGTTTTTAAGGATTCAAACAACGCGGCTAAGGCGGTGCTACTTCATCGTTAGACCAACAGCATCATTTGATAATGTTGTTACATAACATCACCTCAACGGCTCCAAGAAACACAGGAAAAAGAAAAGTGAACACACTAGAAGAAACAAAGAAACGAGGAGTGAAGCGGCCATGAATGAGTTTGATTGCACTCAACAAAATACTGATGACATTTTCTCAAGTATGTACGCATGTTCGTGGATTACATAAACATAACCGATGCGGCTATTTTCAAGAAACAAGAAATTGTATGAATAGCTTTTTTTTTTTTGTAGTTGTGAGAGTATTGCACAGCATATTAAGGGTTGCAAAAGTAATAAAAATGACAAGCGTAGACGTGTGTACTACATACATTTAACAGGAACATACCTATAATAAAAATATCTTCTACACTTCGACTTCATGCTTTTTATGTAACAACACAATTTTTTTTGACGTGGACCATAGTGACTACATAAGCGTAAGATAAAATGTAGGTTTTATGTGAGATTTTTTAGGGTACTTGGAAGAGACCAGAAAATTCACATTTGCAATCAACGTAGAAACAGATACAAATCAATCCATAAAAATTCTTATTGAGAGAAACTCAAGAATATAATTGCACTATCTGCTCAACAAATATCTGAACTTTGAGAACACTTGAACCTATCTACAGGCTTTAAGAAGGCCATCAGATTTACGAGAACCTAGTATACGCTGCTCAAAAATACGTAAAATGCTCTTCTCTCTTCAGATTATTATGTAATCCTTAAGCTACAACAGTTGAGTTTACAAACAAGAATTATCTGGTATTTTCAACAATTGCCAATCGCAACATAAATACTTTGTCAAGTAGCTCTCGCATATCACTTACACAGGCGTCGCTGTTTCTAAAGGATTTCCCTCCCGTAAAAAAATGTGGCCATAAGCTTGGATTGACACTCTTATCTCGTACTCTACAACCATGTCATTGTGGCACAATATGTTACAAACTACACGACCTGTGCTCTACCCTGGAAATTGCACGCTCATAACATTATCGTCGCAGCAGTGATACAACCTCGCCATCATTCCTATAGATGTTTGTTATACTTGAAAACACACCTTTTGGTGCCTGAATGGAAAAAAGCTCGGCAATATTGACTTTTGTACTACCTGAGGTGTACAATCGTTTATTATTAGCGTTTTAGAAAATTGTTCACCGCACGTTTTTTTAAAACATTCAAAGTAGCACGAGTAATATTGTATCCTTTTCCATTATACATACATTTGAGTATATAAAAATGTCCAAGTTGTTTGCTTTTAGTTGTATATATATTGATGTGTGTGTAAAGTGTCCAGAGGTAAATTAAATAGTTTGCTTTTTTTTTGTAGTTTCGAGTAAGAAGTAAGCTGTGAAAAATCAGGGTACAACCAGCAATTATGTGCATGCGTCGAACAGACAACAACAGAGCATACCTGCCATACTATTTGTTTGTGCAGAGATCATTAGACAAATAACAATAACAGAGACTCATTCAACACAAAGAGCTTACCAAGCAGTACAACAATCGCTATCATTATTTTTTTGAGGTTGTTGTTGGACAATAATTGTTTGTGGTGGGGGTCTATGATTAAAAATTGTTGGTTTAATCTTGTTATTTTACCTATAATCAATGGATAATAACTTACTGAGGTTGATAATACCCACCACCTTGTTGCTGAGGAGGGTAGTATTGTTGTTGATAGCCACCATTTTGAGGAGGAGGGGGATAATAACCTTGAGGATTAGGGGATTGAGCGTAATATTGTTGATTTTGACTCATTTGTGTTATATCTAAAAAGAAGTGAAAAAGGAGGAAAAGGATAAAAATGAAAAAAAAAAATTCGGTCAAAGTATTAAACCCTAAAAATGGAGGCTTCACATACGCTTTGAGAAGAGGAGGAATTAAAAAAAAATAGAGGAGATAAAATGGCGGAGTCACTTTCAATCTTCGGAACAAAGTTACCCTACTTGGGCAAAGTGCTACATTGATAGAGAATCAGGTTTGTCTCAAAGCGATGATCAGAACGCACAGTAAATCCAAACAGAAAATCAATTCGAAACAACAAAGAACGTGCGTCTATGTTTGAAACAGAAGCTTTGTTTAAAAGGAAACTCAAAATGAAAGCCAATTGTATTAGGAGCACTATCCAGACTTGAAACTTTGAAGCAATGGTGGCTTTGCATAAAAGCTAAAATTAAACGCCAATCAAACAGCGTACAATAAGGTTGACTTACATGTCACTGCAGCAAGTATAAATAGCTGAGACTTGTAGGTATAGCGTAAAGTGTGCGCACAGACGATTTAACATCAACATTCTATAGTTTAAATGGGTTCTTGACATTTGCAAACTGTCAGACAAACTTTGTTTTTCTCAGCTGGCTACGTACAACACTCCAAAAAAACCCTTAGTAAACAATCGGAGTCGGCAATAATGCAATCATTGTTCTCAAATTTTGAGAACAACAATACGTTTTATTCATCATCGAATATACATGAACCATATTTCACCAATGAGTACTGCGCATGCCCCAGTTGCTATCACAGGTAATATGACTAGATTCCACTTCAAGAATTGGAAATACCCAAGTAGGTAAATTCCTTTGGTTTTCAAAATGTGATCAAACATAATGCCTGCCAAGCTTCCAACCAAAGTCAGACAAGCGCCTAAATTACTACCAACAATAAGACCCAGCAAGAATCCTTGCTGTGTCGCGTCAGAGTGTACATGCTGAGTAAAATTCGGGTGTTGGATAATTTGAGTAAATAGAATAGTCATTGGCTATGATGAGAGTGAGTTTAGCGTGTTGTCTCTTGCTCAACATGATCTTCTTTTGCGCCTTACCAAATTGTTCAACAGTTGACAAGCCAAGATAGACACATACACCATACCAAAAACAGCAGTTACATAATTTTTGGCAAAGACAGACATAGCCGTAGCAAAAATGCCAACCCATCCTAACTCGGCTAGTGCTTCAATTAAAATAAACATTCCTAAACTGAAGGGAAGAATAGACCAAGGCATACGTACAAGTACAGCCTTTAAAGTGGGGAATCTCCTTTCAAACCATTTGTACGACTTGTAACATGATTTTAAAATCTTATTTTGTGGCTCTTTTCTTGTAGCTGTCGAGGAAGCGTAAGAGGTGCTCTCCATCACAGAAGGAGATGTGTTTACAGGCTCAGGTTGAGATTCTAAAGGTGTGAGAGATCGAAATCGTAGAGAAGGTCTTGAACCATTTTCAATATGGGTATCACTGAGTTCGTTAGTTATGGCATGTTCTTTTGTTGTCGAAAGGGAGCCGTTGGAGTGAATGGCGGATAGTGTAGTAGTGCCAAGATCAACTGCGTTGTCATCGACACGATTACTGGGATTGCTTCCTTCTGAACCAATGCTAGTATGGTTGTCTTCATGGAGCTTGGCTGGTGTTGATGCTTGTATACTTAATACTTCTAATTGTATATTATTGTTAATGGAAGTAGAAGAAGGAACTAGTGCTTGATCCAGACTTGGCGTATTCAAGATAGGTCGTGGGTACTGGCGTTTGATTCGAAACATTTTGCTGAAAGATATCCCCAAGTCATGTCTTACATCCCTCAAGAACATAATAAAAGCAAAAGGTAAAGTAACCATCCACACGGGCACACTGGCGAAGGAAGTACCTACCAGTGTTGCCAAGCAGCAGCCTAATAAAACAAGACCAAAGATAGCACCTTGAGGATCAATCAAAACACTTTTGGGATCGGCGTCTGGTGGTTGAATATGGCGGGGTAAATAATAATCACCGCGAAATAGAATGCGTAGAACAATGTAGGAAAGTAAGATGCAAACTACTGTCGGTAATAACATCCATGCTGAATATGTGATAAAACTAATTTTATAGGCTTCCGATACAACAACATTTGTTGGATTACCAATATACAGTGCCATAGATGCTGTTCAGATCATTAGCAACCAAGAAAACGAATTTATCAAACCATAATCATTACGTACCAATATTAGCAGTGGTGAATTCGCTCATCAAAAATGCAGTGGGGCGAATATCTGAAACTTTGGTGAAATAAGAGAGAAAAACAGTTCCGGTCAAGATTACTACGTCATTGCTCGTTAATCCACTCATTACACTTGTTAATATAAAAAACAAGGTGAAAGCTAGCATTCCTCTATTGCCTGCCTTTTTGGAGACCCAAAAAGCGCAGAACTGAAATACGCCCGTCATATCTAATGAGATGCAAATGTAGGCCTAAAAAAATTGATTTGAGCCAACTAGCATATCAGGGAATTCTACAATACAATTTTACCAGCGAATAAAACAAGATTAAAATGGCCCATGGTTGTACACCAAATGAACCTAAAAATCCTCTTCCAACCACATCAAAATCAATTGCTCTACATATTAAAAGTATTAAAACGCCAAGAGGAGGTACTGTTGAAATGTTCAAATAAATCTTGATATGCGGGCCAATACGGATAGTGACAGGTCTAATGACGAGTGCCACCACAAGTAAGAAAATCACGATTGCGACATAAGAATACGTAGACAATGTCACTGTATTCAAATCAACCATGTCGATCGAAGCTTATTCACAATAAAGCAATGTCGAGAAGGGGATAAAGAAGAAAAAAGAGAAGTGTAAAAATCTACTGAGTTGACCTTTATTTGTGATTGGACCGAATTGTATCAAGTCCCGTAACACCCACCAAAGCAAATCAACAATGGTAGATCTTTTATAGCGGAACAACGTTAAATTTACTTTTACTTTCATTATTGGGACTTTTTATGTTGCTATGATATACTGCATTTAATTAAAGTATAAATATTTGTAAATAGCTACTTTGGCGTTAGTTGAGATATGGCTATGCTCTTACTACTTACCATGTGGATATAAAATTGTATTGAAAACACAAACATGTAAGTCATAAATAGGATATATCCGTTACAATACTTTGTAATGAAACAGTTGGAAATTACCAAGTAGTCTTTATACATTTTAAATGTGTTATTTGAACGGCCATATCTGAGTTTTCATACCAATTTGGAATTTCTTATGCCACTGTGACTTGATCTCCCAGTGCTTAAATTTGTCTTCATTTCATTTGATATCACCATAATCCAAACACGTATTTTAAAACTACAACTAAATTTGTAAAATGTGGTTGAGTGATAGTCAGAGTAGGTCATGAAATCACTTTGCAAATTGAAGAAGCTAACTTAACGTTCTTTCTGTATTTGATTAGAAATCGGTGTTGGCTTGACTGCCTTTGGTTTATTCTTCATGATGATGGGTGTCATGATGTTGTTTGACGGAGGCTTAATGGCTATTGGAAACGTAAAGTAGAGTCAAGCAGAAAGTGTTGATAATTGGAACTAATATAACTATTAGGTTCTTTTCCTCTGTGGTATTACAGCAATTATTGGAGCAAGGAGTACGTTTGTCTTTTTTTCAAGAAAAGAAAAGTTGAGAGGAACGATTTGCTTTTTGGGTGGTATCTTCTTGGTTTTATGTAAATTTCCCTTCACTGGGTTTATGGTAGAATTATTCGGTTTCTTAAATTTATTTGGGTAAGTTGGATAGAATCTATGCATGTTCTGAATCATGAAAGATTGATTGCTTTCTACTAGTGATTTCTTCCCTGTCGTCTTCGGCTTTTTAAAGAGGCTTCCTGTGATTGGCCCTATATTGTCACATCCAGCACTTGCAAGAGTATGTCACCATCCTTGATTTTTCAATTCTTTTTTTAACTGATATATTACGTTAGATAGTTCCAAGGGAAAGCCGAACCAGAGTGTAAATACTAGGCACACTTCTACCACCATATCACGAAAGGAACAATATTCAGATCTGTCCACAATTCATTTACCGAAATTTGTTAAATATCACAAACATGTATCACAATGAGATCTTTGCTATGTACAAAGGACATGGATAATCTAGCTAACATATTTCACTCTCCTTATCTAATTATTATTAAAGCCAAAAAAATTAAAAAAAAAAACTCTTAGTGCTAATCTCATACCATGCAAACCTGTCTCGGTGAGAAAAGCAAGTCAATAGTGAAGCGAAATCGCACTTCAAGGGATACGTAAGTCAAAGGTGTTTTTTTTTACATTAAAGCTATAGAGCTGCATAGATGTATGTACAGGAGCTTCAGGTAGATCTGTGAACTCAGTGCTACGTTGAGGTAATGAGTCAACTTTGTGCGTGTAAATCTGTTTCTGCAAAAAGGTACTGGTAATGATTTTGGCTCTCATTTTGTGTACTCTTGCCTTTATGATAAGTACATGTATTGTACATAAGAGTCCAAAGCTTTAGTTGGAACAGCTGATGATTGTCAAGGGCGATGATACATATTTACAGACTTCCCCGTGGTGGTGTAGACTACGGCGTTTGTAAACGGTGGATACACCCCCTACTGCTTTCAAAAGCATGCATAAGCACATAAATATATCCTTATCGCCGTATACTTGAGTTTCCTCTTGCACCAAGACTTGAAAAATTACAACCCATTTGTATGATGCGATAGTATTTGTATGTCCGTGAGTGTTCAGCTTTCTTTCAAGAGATTTCTCTCATACTTGCAGCAAAATTATATATTTCATACACTTTTTTTAACACAACCGTACATATTAAAAGTAACTATTCAATGCATCAATCTTTTGTCTAGAATAAAATGCTACCAATTGCAAGCATATACTATGTGCAGGAGAGACCTTTTATATTAAAATTTCTCTGATACATACTCTCCATGTACAGTACGTAGCGTTTCCATGTGTATTCAGCAAAATATGTCAATTACATTGAATAACAATGATGAAAATGTGTTTCTCAATTACACTGGATACGCTGCATATAAGTTTCAACTGACCTTTTACTCAATATTTAAGCAAAGCCTAGATTTTTTTTAACTATTTCTGCTTTTAAAATTATTCTAATGACACAATAAATTGCGTAAAACGGGTAATATGCAATGCATACATGATAAGTTTTTATGCGTTTTCTCTATGAAATAAACATAGATACGCCTGTATGTACGTGTTCTATGTGAATTTTTCAAGCTTACACTTTGTTTACACACTAGTCTATATGTAAAAACTGTAAAAGCACCAGCAACTATGCTAAGCTGTATCAATCTACATACGCAGACCTTTTAGAATTTAGATAGTAATCGTAGCTCACTTAAATAAGCCATCACTCCTGGACTTTACAAATATACATATTAAGCTAGCAAATAAATCTGCTTCAAATAAATTTGGATGCAAGGATAAAAGATTTTTAACTTTCTTCTCTCTTTTCTTTCATAATAAGATTACTTAATTTGTATGCCAGAAAAAATTGAAACAACACACAGCAACAGTAACTTTGGAAGTGATATGAACCTGGTCAACACAGGCTCTACATTCGAGACAATTATTGGAGATGATTACGATGATAAGAAGGGGTTTCAAGAAATTAAAGTCAACAGTAATCGTAGTAGTGCCCTCGTCAATGGGGCAGAAGATTCGATAACAGACGAAGACCTACTGTCACAAATTAAGGATAGACAATCTGAGGAGAAGAAGATTTTGAGAACGCTTGATCGTCATATGATGCCTTTATTCTGTGTATTCTATTTTGTCGACTTTCTAGATCGAGCAAACATTGGTAACGCAACGTACGTACGATATGTCAATTTTTAAACTTTACATTTATTATTTAACACGACGCACTGTATTACATATTATGTGATCCAAATAACACATACAGTCTGGGCGGTATCACGGAGCATTTGCAAGTATGTGAAAAAGCATCATTTTATTGGCAGTATATTAAGACTGATGTCTGATTCTAGTTAACACCAAAACAACTAAGCACGAGCATATCTGCGTTCTATATTACCTATGTAAGTATATTAAAAACCTGTACATGTGTATGCATTTCAGGTGTGCTATTAGTACTAAAGAGTGCTAATAATTCATTTCTACAAATGTCAAACATATGTATGTATGACATAACATCAATAGATTCTTTTTGAGGTCCCATCCAACATTGTACTGAAAAGAACGAGTGCTGTTGCATGGTTATCATTTATCATGCTTATATGGGGAGTTATGACCTTGGTGATGGCCTTCGCGAAAAATTTCACAAGTTTAGTAGCGTATTACATATTATGTGATCCAAATAACACATACAGTCTGGGCGGTATCACGGAGCATTTGCAAGTATGTGAAAAAGCATCATTTTATTGGCAGTATATTAAGACTGATGTCTGATTCTAGTTAACACCAAAACAACTAAGCACGAGCATATCTGCGTTCTATATTACCTATGTAAGTATATTAAAAACCTGTACATGTGTATGCATTTCAGGTGTGCTATTAGTACTAAAGAGTGCTAATAATTCATTTCTACAAATGTCAAACATATGTATGTATGACATAACATCAATAGATTCTTTTTGAGGTCCCATCCAACATTGTACTGAAAAGAACGAGTGCTGTTGCATGGTTATCATTTATCATGCTTATATGGGGAGTTATGACCTTGGTGATGGCCTTCGCGAAAAATTTCACAAGTTTATTAGCGTGTAGACTTTTACTTGGGTGAGATAACACATGTTTAAATCTGAGGTATTTTACTTGATATCTAATCATCCTAGCAAACTTGTTCAAAAATAATAGAGCAGCAGAAAGTGGATATATACCGGGTATCCTTTACTTGATGTCGAAAGTGTATCGACCAAGAGAGTTCGGTTTACGCGTTGCACTTTTACTCTGTATGTCCTCTATTTCAGGAATTGTCTCAGGTCCAATTGCATATGGCACAGCGTTTTTAGAGGGCCAGCAAGGTCTTCATGGCTGGCAATATTTGTTCATTTTGGAAGGAGTACCGACTATTTGCCTGAGTGTCATTTCTTACTTTTACTTATTTGATGATATCCAACAAGTATCTTGGCTAACGAGTGCTCAAAAGCTACTACATAAACAATATTCGGAATCACCCTCGGAAGAAGGATCTGTCACATTGAAAAGTTTTATCAGAGCCTGCTTTAATTGGAAAACGTGTATGTTTTCTTTGGTCTTTTTCTTGAATGCTGTTAATGCCGTTAGTTATCAAATCTTTACGCCAACTATCATTGACGGCTTTGGTTTCCCTTTATTGACTTCTCAATTGCTGTCAGCTCCTCCCAACGTGATACAAACAATTATGATTATAGTTGGTGGGTATTCGGCAGACAAGTTTATCAATAGGAGAGGTTTCATCATAGCCGCAGCCTTCAGCACTGCAGCGTTAGGTTTTATGTTGCTCCTTGTATTAGAAAATCGTTGGGGTACGTTTCCAGAGCTCTATATTGTGATAACGAGTAGAAAGCTAATGAAATCATTTATATTTATAGGACGTTATGGAGCTCTTTTTCTTGTTGGAGGAGGGTTAGGTCTTCAAGGTAAGTAGAGAAATAGATAGCACAAGTACAGGCTTTGCTTAGACGGTAGTTACATATATACTTACGTTTTGCATTTCATTAAATGCCTACATAGCCCCCATCACGGTCTCATGGTCGGCAATAAATTTCCCCAAGCTAGAATTAAGAGTGATAGCGGTCGCGGTAGTTGTGATGATTGGAAATTCAGGAGGAATTGTTTCGTCGTACTTGTATCCTCTTTCAGATAAGCCTCATTACTGTATGTAACTTTGAGTTTTATTATATCTACTAATGACATAGCAAACTAAAATTATATCTTTGATAGATTTTGGCAATATATTCAATCTGTCCTGTTCAGTATTGGGTGCCATTTCCGCAGCTTTAACTAGCTATTTACTCTACAGACATAATATGAAGAAGGACGCCATACTTGAACAGTACGGTAGTAAAGAAACAGGCTCCATTATCACGGAGCAGGAAGAGGGAGAAGACGAAAAGGTAAACACATATAATTAATGGACAAGCAGGTTGACATTGAAATAATTTACATTTGAAGTAGATCAATTTTAGATACTATTATTAAGAAGTTTATTTTTTTTTTCAAATCACCAAAAATCAAAAATACTACAAAAGGAAAATAAAACAGAAGAATATGAAATAATTTAACAAATAATGAACATCTTTCTCCTTCATAATTAATAGAAAAATGTTATTAAAGGATTTGTTTTGCTTGGGTTTTAATTCCACAAAGTGAGCAAAGTAAGTGGTTGAGAGAGAGAAGAGAAAAAAAAAAACGAGGCGAGTGTGAGTGAAAGTGAAAGTGAGTGTGTACAATTTAAGTTTTCTAAAACTTTATAATCTAGATATATTCTTCGTCATCATCAGAGATGAATTCATCAGACTCATAGTTGAGTTGTTCAAAGTTGACACGGTATCTAAGAATACCACCAATACCACCAAAACCTCTAACGAATTGAGAACCTTCTTGAGAACGATCAGTGACGATTTCAAGAAGAGCACCAAATTCCTTATATTTGTGAGTGAACCATTCTAATAAAGGCATACATTCAACCACTTCCATTTCAGAGTTTGCAGTGGCTTCAGGACTGTTATCAATAAGGAAAGACTTTGTCTTTTCTTCATCAGCAGTAGGATAAACGACTGATTCAGTACCAGAAGCATCACGAAGGATGTAACGGTTAGCAGTCAAGTTTTCCCAGACAATTAAAGTCTCAACAGCACCCATTTCAAGAGCCTTCAAAGTATCATCAACACCGAAACAATATTTACCAGTATCTTGAGAGATTTCACTGAAATAATCACCAATCAAACGCTTCTCTTGAATAAATTTGACATTGGATAAAGCTTCAGCAGATAATTCAATAGCTTGATTGAAACCATTTTCACCACCATAAGAAACATCAACAATCTTTACAATCTTGGCACGAAGACGAGGATCAAACAAATCAGATTGAGATAATTCAGTCTTGAAATCAGCAGAACCAGCCAAAACTAAACCAACACAGTTGACCTTGTCGTTGGTAATGAAAAGTTGAACAGCAAGTTCAGCAATTTTACGAACGTAGTTGTGTCTCTTTTCTTCACGAAGACGAGAGAAACGAAGAGCGGACTGACCACCACGACCGTGCTTCTTGGGCAAGTCAACTGAAAGCTTATGAATAACATCACGCACATTACCACACACAGTACCAAAGAGAGTACCGTTACCATCCATAACAATGAAACCAAACTTGGCATCGTTATCCAAAAGTTCAGATAAAGCTTCAACGTGGAACTTGTTATCACACAAATAAAGAGAAGTGTTGATGGGCTTATGAGGTTCGAAATCGATATTGACCTTCTTTTCTTTACCTTCATCGGTAATGATGGTACCACAGTAAACAACTAAACCATTGTCAGGAACTAAAAGAAAGAACGAGTTTTAAGCAAATATACACTTTAAGCTTCTTTAAATTAAATGCTTACCTCTGTTGTATAACTTCAAACGTTGTTGAGTAGAAGTAATAGCAGACAAAACGGACAAACGATTAACACGAGATTTAATGTTGGAGGCAGTACCGTATTCATCAGCCAACATCTTGACTACACGAGAGATTTGATCCTTGGGAGCTATTTATTAATTTTATTAGACTCTTTGATAAACTATACAAGGCTATTTTGTCACTTACGAATGACAAGGGAAATCATGGAAGTACCGTTACTATTGACAACATTTATTTTAAGTAACAGTTTAAAAAGTACTTTTAAAAGCGTTAAATTTTCTTTACCCTCTGGCGGCTTGAAGATTCTTAATCAACTTCTTCATCTTCCAAATCTCAACATTTTCGTCGGTGGTGTCAGTTGGCTGAGTAGCAGAAGACATTTTTATTTATTAAATCTATGCTTTAGTTTAAAGAGAAAGAGAGAAAAAAAAAAAACTTGAGGAATTTCTTTACGTATATTCGTTAGCGCCGTTTTTTTTTTTAGGGATAGTTTTTTTAAAACAACAGGGTGGCTTTTTATTGCTAATTAAGGCAAAAGGCAAAAATTTAGTGCTTCTCCATGCCAAATCCAACTAAATCTTCACCAAGACAACCATTCTCCCTTTCCATACCAATGGTAGACCATGTCAACCCATAATCATGACCAGGATAGACTACAATTCTATCATCAAGTGATCCTAGTACATAGCGAAGTGTATTTTCCATAGACTTTCTAAACGTACACACTCCCTCTGGCGGCTTGAAGATTCTTAATCAACTTCTTCATCTTCCAAATCTCAACATTTTCGTCGGTGGTGTCAGTTGGCTGAGTAGCAGAAGACATTTTTATTTATTAAATCTATGCTTTAGTTTAAAGAGAAAGAGAGAAAAAAAAAAACTTGAGGAATTTCTTTACGTATATTCGTTAGCGCCGTTTTTTTTTTTAGGGATAGTTTTTTTAAAACAACAGGGTGGCTTTTTATTGCTAATTAAGGCAAAAGGCAAAAATTTAGTGCTTCTCCATGCCAAATCCAACTAAATCTTCACCAAGACAACCATTCTCCCTTTCCATACCAATGGTAGACCATGTCAACCCATAATCATGACCAGGATAGACTACAATTCTATCATCAAGTGATCCTAGTACATAGCGAAGTGTATTTTCCATAGACTTTCTATTTCCTCCTTGAAGGTCTGTTCTTCCACAATGGCCACCACATAATAGCGTATCTCCAGCAATCAATCTAGATTTGTTTATCAGTAGTGATTGGGAGCCTGGTGTATGCCCTGGTGTATGTAAGAATTCTATATTGACTCTGCCCACAGTTAATTCCGCTGTTATATTTGTTGTACAAGTTGGAACTAGGCGATTGATTTGGATGCTAGGATTAGCCTGTTGAATAAATGGTATATCTAAAGGGTGAATATAAGCCTTGATATGAGGCATTTGCTTTAAAAGCGTAGCAAGGCCCGATATTTTGATAGGGAAGGTATCGTAAGGTGGTGGAGGAGATCCTCCAACATGATCAAAATGATAATGGGTAACAACCGTGGCCACTACAGTATATCCTTGATCATTGACAAAGTTAAGTATACTATCAATATCCCAGCACTAATGTATTGTTACGATAAGCCAAGAGGAAGAAGGGTCCCTAAGTCGTTTTAAACATGTACTTACCGCGTCTACTATAATACACTTTTTACTGTCAGTATCCACAACAATGTAAATAATATTCTTCATATGGGCAGCGAATTCATAAAGTTTGCTTTGGATGGGATTCAGAACACTCTTTGCAATTGCAATATCTTTTCCTGATACCAATTGTATGATTTTTATCCCCATTAAATCATTGTCCTTCTCTATCAATGTCTTTGTTACAAACGTCGATATCTGTTTAGTATTCTCCATCTCTTGCTCTTTGCTTATTGCAATCTTCAATGACTCAATGGCCTCATCATACTGTGATAATTTCAAAAGTGCTTCACCTTGACGGTAGTATCCCTAAAATCATAGAGCAAGGGCTATCAAATTTTCACATATTTTCCACTCGTTCATTGTGTCACCTTACTTTGGACCACAGAGGAGCCAGCTCTATCGTCTTAATTGCATCTTGTCTTGCCCTTTCGTATTCATTCAACTTGAGATAACTAGCGCTTCTATTAGAATATATCAAAGCCAAATACTCGCTACTGCCTTTTGACGTTTGTAGTATTTTCGAATATTCCACAACAGCATCATAGTACTGATGGCGTTCGAAAAGCTCATTTGCTCGAGTTACTTTTTTGTAAGATTTTTCACTGGGAGCTGGTGGAGGCAATACCGGTAGAGAAGATAACATTGCAACAAGAACGAGAGAAAAAAAGAGAGAAATTAAAAGAAAGAACGAGAGTGCAAAAGTAATTGAAATAAGGAGACAGAAAGGCTACACAAGACATTTGTTCTGTGTATATTGAACGTTTGTCAAATCACATTTTAACTTTTCCGCTGCTCGAGGCTAAGCGTTCAAAGTTAAAAATTATCATCACAATACCACAAAAACATTAAAAAAAAGACATGAGTAGATGTTGTTTTGAAAAAAGAAAAGCTTTTTTATTCATCATATAAATATTAGACACGAGCAAATAATAAAACGAACCTAATCAATGTTAAAAATACAAATTAATACACGGTTTGAAAAAAAGTATAATTCCAAAGAGTAAAAAAGGTATGTATAATTCGATTATATCAGGGATGACGAGCGTATATTGTCACCCCACTTTATGGTTTTCCATCATGAAGCTCGGACTGGTGCCAGCTAAAATTCATCATTATAATGAACTATACATACTTCTTTTCCACCTTGCAACATTGTGTTGATAATTTACCTTTAAAGTATTTGCCAATAAAGAAAATAAAACAATTACGAGCGAGAACACTTAATTTATACGAAACTACAAGAAAAAAATTTTCACGTACGCATTCGTTCTCCGAATGACTGCCCATTTTGCAGGTGGCACTGTGTCTGTGCGATGTAAACAAAAGTGAACAATGCACAAGCGCCTACTGATAGATGCCTGCAATATTGAGAGTTTGATTTGTATCGCAAACAGTTTTACTAGAGCTATTGTTGAATGCTCCCTTAGGACTGTAAGTAAGTTCTGAAGTACCATGGAAACTCTAAGCGAAGGGTAGCTACATACTCTCAGTTCACCTTCTTTCATAAGTTTGAAATACGTACAAGCTTCTTTTTGAATATATAAAGCACTGTCTTGAATCATTTACATGATAATATTGATTTTATTTAAATAGGTAACAGAGAATAATAAAGTGTTTTTGTCTCGTCATATGTATATATGTGATACGTATGTGTTTGAGTTAAGTACAATAAATTGAGATGGTGAGAGGAAAGATACAATACTTCTCTAAGCATAGGAATAGTACGTAAACATAGGTACAATTAACGCGATACAAGTATTCGTCTATTGCCTTATTGTTCACGGCTATGTGCTCAATAATTAAACTATAATGTACATACATTACTGAAAATATCTATTGAATAAGCTGGGTACACTAATAATATGGTAGCAGTACTTTTACTTGGTTTGCAAATTGTCTAAATTGTTTTAATCATACAAGCATATGCGTTTTTGAAGGACACAAGAGATTATTTAGTAACAAAGCACACTTTTCCATGGGATCTCTATGCAAGATCATTCCAACTTTCATAGAAAATATTCAAACAGGTAAGGACTTCCTTTATACGTATGTAGTATGTATGCATTCCCATATCACGCACGCAATACTACTTACGTATAATATAAAAGCAACATTTTATGATTTTTAAAAGCGTCTACAAAATTAATAAATGAGTACGTAATTGATTTTGATTTTCGTAAGGGCTTTTGTAAACATGTACCATGTAATTATGAGTACATATGATGTTGCGTCTCAAGTACATAGGTACATATTCGGTTTTCATACATATATTTATGATATATAATGAATGCGTATGAACATTGGGTTTTTTTTTTCTTGCTGGTCACTAGCGTACATACTCGGAATGACTCACAGACTTTCTATGTACTGTACCTACCCAGGGCCATGACATTAATTCAAGAGTGAAGGGCGATCACCTCATATAAAATTTTACATATATATCAGAGTCTATGTTTGGTGAATGGTAATTTTATTTAAAAAGTACATGCACAATATATATATATTGATAGAAAAGTAGGATGAGATAGTAATAATAGTCTAAGTAGATAGTAAATAACAATAGTTGTATGATAAATAAATATATTAAAAAGTACGTTTGTAGTATTATGATAATAAGGATATAAACTCGAGAATAAGTTGAGAGGTAGAAAGTACGTAGTAAAGGGTGGAAGATTAATTGAAGAGAATGTAGGACCTAAGCACCAGTGTTGGTGACATCTTTGCTTACGGAATAGCTTCCATGACCGCCCATGGGATCTAAAAAGTTTCCAATAGTATCAGGACGCTTGCTAATTCTCATGGGATCGTTGTGATATCTATCAGAGACAGGCTTGATTTGAGCATCCACATCAATGATGGAACCAGCTGGGGAGGTGATAGGAGTAGCAGCGTTTGAGGTAGAGGGAGTAGAGGCATTGGATGAGTCCTTTTGCACTTGTTGGAAACCAAAGAATTTTTTCATGAAGCCCATTGTTGTGATTTTGATATTAGAGTTTGAAGAAACAGATAAATGACTATTGAAGGAGATGCCTTTTTACTCGATGTATAAAGTATTTATACTAGTTTTTTTTTTACTGTTTAAACGGTTAGCCGACTCGGATCGGTGTTGATTGGAGACCACTCTATCCATAGGATTTACAACTAAATCAGGATAATAATGAGGGGTGGGGAAGGAGGCGATTTCCGAATGTAACACAAAATCGTCTTCCCTCGGTATCCTATTTTGTGGAGAAAATGAACTATGTCTCAGTCGTTCTCCTTGCTTGGGCATCGCTTTTTGCTGACTTGACGAAATTCTATTGTTAAACAATGACTCTAAAAGATGTTTCCACGCTGATGTAACTAGAAATATGTTGGAACTGTTCCTCATACAGTATTTAGCCTTCAACATGTATTCATGTGGAGAACGGCAATCTTTTGTCGGAGATACGTAGGTGAGGAATACTACTTTCGGCGAACGGATAAGACATTATGCGTTTGTAGAAAGTTTATTTGTAATTATCTAGACCTTGATAACGATACATCTTGGGTTTCCCTTTTATGATTTGTCCAAATCATAACGTAGGAATAGATGTAAAAAAGAAAGTTTTAAGCTTTGTTGTGGTGAGTAGAGATGAGTACAAGAAGAAGCAAGTATAATATTAAATGGTTTAAAATCACCGCCCTGCCTAGCAATATCGGGCAGTTAGGGTAGGGGAGACAGGGAAGCAGCACCTGAATACGAGAAGTTTAAATGTTGTCTATGGTATAGTGGCATCATTGTATGGGATTCAATAGAGTATACCACTTTTATATTTCTCATTTTTCACACCATGAACGTCTTACATGGTATACATGTATTAAACATAGAAAATTATATGGTTGGTCTGACATCTCATGTTTGAATATGAATCCAGTGATTTTTAATTACGGAGTGTCCTCGCAAGATAAACTTGAAAATAGCATCTTGACAGATGATAGAGTAGAAATTAAGCGACAAACAGCCTCCTACCACATATCCCTTTTAGCGAAAAGGCTTCCAGTAAATGATGCTAGATAGTCTATTAGTCACTTTCCTCCCCTTTCTAAATCAAAAACAAATTCTACGTATCATATGTAGTATAATTTAACATGTATTATTTGAAGATACAAGGCTGTGATTCAAAAGTTGCCTTATTAGGAATTGTAGATTCTACAGTGGGTGTGATGGAATGAGATCAATGGGTCTATAATAAAGAAGTGTCCATTTGATTTGTGTGTGTAATTGTGTGTGTGAGTGTGTGTGTGTGTGTGTATGAATAATATAGGATAATAATAATAATAATAATGATTATGAATGCTCAACCGAAGTACTACGATTTGACGTAGAGTCAGGGATAATTAAAGACTTCCAATTCTTCATTAATTGCTGACAACGTTGATTGATCTTGTATTCATCATCACCATAATCATAGGAACAAGCAAATTTAACCACCTTTCCAATCTTGGTATACTATCATTTTATAAAAGCATAAGTTTTCTTTTTTTTTTCTTTGAAAATACCACATAAATTCCATTTTACCCTTAATAAGTCATAAGTCATGGTAGAGTCTTCAATTTCCTTGACAACCTGTGACACTTTGACAAAATCCTCTTTTTGTATTTCACCAGGCTTTTTTTCATAAACTAATTTTTGTAGTTTATGTCTGATATGATATATTCTCTTATATTCAGGTGTCTTTTTAAATGCCTCCAATTCACCCTGTTTTTCAGTATTATTACTGGTAGAAACGACAGTGGTGGGTTCCTCTGATTTACGCGATATCGTGGATGATTCTCTCTGATTACGATTATTCGTGCTTTCCTCTCCCTCAGTTGATAGTGATTTGCGCTATAAATTAGTCAATTTAGTATATTTCACCTCTCATTTTCCAATTTCCTTTACAACATACTCTCTTTTTTCTATCATTTGTATTTGTTGAGGTAGATTCTGTGTTATCCGCTAATCGTGCACGCTTATTATTATTATTAGGTGTTGCTTTCTTTGTCGTTCTAACTCTCTTGTTGTTATTAGTGACTTGCTCCTCTTCGTCCTCTTCTTCCTCATCCTCTTCCTCTTCTTCCTTTATAACTTTTTTTACAGGCTTCTTTTTAGGTAAAGGTTTCTTTTTCTTATCAACCGTAGCAGCAGCAGCAGCAACAGGTTTTTTACGATCCTTTCTCTTTGACTTGTTATTTCCATCCTCTTCCTTCTTTCTTTTACCCTCTTCTTCTTCCTCTTCCTCTTCTGCCTCCTCCTCTTCCTCCTCCTCTTCTTCATCCTCCTCCTCTTCCTCTTCTTCTTCTTCAGCTGCAGCAGCTGCGGCTTCAGCTTCCTCTTCAGCTTTTAATATGGAAGGATCCAAAGCTTGATGTATAGCAATTTCCAAGTCCTTTGTCTTGAACTTTTTAGCCTTTAAATCACGTTCCACAGTTGCTCGATCGAATGGACGTACACAATCAGGACCAAAGAAGCCACTAAAAGAAAGAAATGGTAAAGATTAAAAGTTGGTTCTACTTTACACAAAACGCGCGCGTTTATCACAGTGAAAATACTTACTAGTCTCTTGAACCGTAAAAGAAGACGGTGTATATAGTACCTTTTGTCTTTGTCTTTTGCTTTAGGATTTTTGGAGGAATGTCTTTATCGTTTTCAACCTAATAAGAGGTGAGAAGGTGAGATTAAAGTGAAAGGGTGATAGTAAAGAATACGTTACTCTTGCAGGCCACCAAGGGTAACCTTTTAACTTTGCAAATACAGTATCTCCTGGTATATATTCTCTTGGTGACATGAAGCTACCTTTCCTTGATTTTTAAAGTCAATGGGGGAAAAGGAAAAAAAATTTTTTTTTTTTTTGCAAGTGGATATCTCTCTCTCTCTTTTCTCTCTCTCTTTAAATGGGGGGGGGGAGTCTGAGCCTAAATTATTATTTTTTATTTAAACGCTTGGAAAATTTAAAAAAGGAATTCATGATTGAATGTCTTTTATACAGATATTTCACTTAGAAATGGGAAAAAGTCAGTTTTCTTTTGTACGAATCAAAATAATTTTCGGATGAACGCTATACCTATTTTAGACGAATAAAAAATTAATTTTGGGATGAAGTTGATGAATCTTTGACAACATACCTGTAAAAATCTTAATTCTGAGGGCAATAGCCACTAGAAAAACCGTGTCTGTTACGGCGATGAAATTAACAAATAAAGAGATCACATACAAAGTAATCTCTAAGAGCTATATACATATAGCAATGGGTCTCAAAGGTGAATAATACACCCGAAGCACCTGTAGAGATTATACCCTCAGTAAAGGAAGCTTTTTGGAACTTTTTACCTAAGGGCAGTATGTGTCCCTCTAACCCTGTGCAAACAATGCTCATAAGAGTTAGTCAAGATCATAGGTTCTACTTGATATGCACTTTTTGATAGTTACCTTCATTAGACTCTGTTCGCTCCTAAAATGGAAAAGACAAGGAACACGACTCAAATAAGCACATGCAGTGTGTACGT